>JAIUZE010015520.1:0-12120 GCA_022085475.1 Heliosperma pusillum
ATTAAGCGTGCTTGGGCGAGATTAGTACTAGGATGGGTGACCTCTTGGGAAGGCCTCTTGTTGCACCCCTTTTTGAAATGTTTTCGGTTTTTTTCACGTTAGTTGTTCCCCTTTGGTTTTTTTTAGTACCTTAATGATGCAGCTGCGTAGATCTCGAGGAGCTAATAAATTTGAAAAAAAAACAGGCCCTAACCGGAGACTCCGAGAGCAGCTTACGGCCGCTCGAAGATACGGGGACAAAATGGGATGTGTTGTTGCACAAAAGCATGATTCGAGGTTATAAAACTAAATTTGTGGTGGAAATTTATGGGTGCGATAATACCAGCACTAATGCAGCGGATCCCATCAGAACTCCGCAATTAAGCGTGCTTAGGCGAGAGTACTACTAGGATGGGTGACCTCTTGGGAAGGCCTCGTGTTGCACCCCTTTTTGAAAAGTTTTCGGTTTTTTTCACGTTAGCTGTTCCCCTTTGGTTTTTTTTAGTACCTTAATGATGCAGCTGCGTAGATCTCGAGGAGCTAATAAATTTGAAAAACAAACGGGCACAAATCGGACACTCTGAGAACAGGTTACGTCCGCTCGAAGATACGGGGACGTAACGGGATGTTGTTGTTGCACAAAAGCATCATTTGAGGTAATAAAACTAAATTTTTGGTGGAAATGTATGGGTGCGATCATACCAGCCCTAATGCACCAGATCCCATCAGATCTCCGCAGTTAAGCATGATTGGGCGAGAGAAGTACTAGGATGGGTGACCTCCTGGGAAGGCCTCGTGTTGCTCCCCTTTTTGAAAAGTTTTCGGTTTTTTTCACGTTAGCTGTTCCCCTTTTGTTTTTTTAGTACCTTAATGATGCAGCTGCCTAGATCTCGAGTAGCTAATAAATTTGAAAAAAAACATGCCCCAATCAGACACTCTGAGAGCAGGTTACGGCCGCTCGAAGATACGGGGACGTAACGGGATGTTGTTGTTGCACAAAAGCATGATTTGAGGTAATAAAATTAAATTTGTGGTGGAAATGTATGAGTGCGATCATACCAGCACTAATGCAGCGGATCCCATCAGAACTCAGCAATTAAGCGTGCTTGGGCGAGATTAGTACTAGGATGGGTGACCTCTTGGGAAGGCCTCGTGTTGCACCCCTTTTTGAAATGTTTTCGGTTTTTTTGACGTTAGCTGTTCCCCTTTGGTGTTCTTTAGTACCTTAATGATGCAGCTGCGTAGATCTCGAGGAGCTAATAAATTTGAAAAAAAACGGGCCCCAATCAGACACTCCGAGAGCAGGTTACGGCCGCTCGAAGATACGGGGATGTAACGGGATGTTGTTGTTAAACAAAAGCATGATTTGAGGTAATAAAACTAAATTTGTGGTGGAAATGTATGGGTGCGAACATACCAGCACTAATGCACCGGATCCCATCAGATCTTCGCAGTTAAGCATGCTTTGGCGAGAGTAGTACTAGGATGGGTGACCTCTTGGGAAGGCCTCGTGTTGCTCCCCTTTTTGAAAAGTTTTCGGGTTTTTTTCACGTTAGCTGTTCCCCTTTGGTTTTTTTAGTACCTTAATGATGCAGCTGCGTAGATCTCGAGAAGCTAATAAATTTGAAAAGATACCGGCCCCAATCGGACACTCCGAGAGCAGGTTACGGCCGCTCGAAGATATGGGGACGTAACGGGATGTTGTTGTTGCACAAAAGCATGATTCGAGGTAATAAAACTAAATTTGTGGTGGAAATGTATGGGTGCAATCATACCAGCATTAATGCACCGAATCCCATCAGATCTCCGCAGTTAAGCGTACTTGGGCGAGAGTAGTACTAGGATGGGTGACCTCCTGAGAAGGCCTCGTGTTGCACCCCTTTTTGAAAAGTTTTCGGGTTTTTTCACGGTAGATGTTCTCCTTTGGTTTTTTTTAGTACATTAATGATGCAGCTGCGTAGATCTCGAGGAGATAATAAATTTGAAAAAACAATGGCCCCAAATCAGACACTCCGAGTGCAGGTTACGGCCGCTCTAAGATACGGGGACGTAACGGGATGCTGTTGTTGCACAAAAGCATGATTCGAGATAATAAAACTAAATTTGTGGTGGAAATGTATGGGTGCGATCAAACCAGCACTAATGCACCGGATCCCATCAGAACTCCGCAGTTAAGCGTGCTTGGGCGAGAGTAGTACTAGGATGGGTGACCTCCTGAGAAGGCCTCGTGTTGCATCCCTTTTTGAAAAGGTTTCGGTTTTTTTCACGTTAGTTGTTCCCCTTTGGTTTTTTGTTTTAGTACCTTAATGATGCAGCTGCGTAGATCTCGAGGAGCTAATAAATTTGAAAAAAAAAAACGGGCCCCAATCGGACATTCCGAGAGCAGGTTACGGCCGCTCGAAGATACAGGGACGTAACGGGATGTTGTTGTTGCACAAAAGCATGATTCGAGGTAATAAAACTAAATTTGTAGTGGAAATGTATGGGTGCGATCATACCAGCACTAATGCACCGGATCCTATCAGATTTCCGCAGTTAAGCGTGCTTGGGCGAGAGTAGTACTAGGATGGGTGACCTCCTAGGAAGGCCTCGTGTTGCTCCCCTTTTTGAAACGTTTTCGAATTTTTCACGTTAGCTGTTCCCCTTTGGTTTTTTTAGTACCTTAATGATGTAGCTGCCTAGATCTGGAGTAGCTAATAAATTTGAAAAAAAACAGGCCCCAATCAGACACTCTGAGAGCAGGTTACGGCCGCTCGAAGATATGGGGACGTAACGGGATGTTGTTGTTGCACAAAAGCATGATTCGAGGTAATAATACTAAATTTGTGGTGGAAATGTATGGGTGCGATCATACCAGCACTAATGCACCGGATCCCATCAGAACTCCGCAGTTAAGCGTGCTTGGGCGAGAGTAGTACTAGGATGGGTGACCTCCTGAGAAGGCCTCGTGTTGCACCCCTTTTTGAAATGTTTTAGGTTTTTTCACGTTAGCTGTTCCCCTTTTGTTTTTTTTAGTACCTTAATGATGCCGCTGCGTAGATCTCGAGGAGCTAATAAATTTGAAAAAAAATACGGGCCCCAATCGGACACTCCGAGAGCAGGTTACGGCCGCTCTAAGATACGGGGACGTAACGGGATGTTGTTGTTGCACAAAAGCATGATTCGAGGTAATAAATATAAAATTTGTGGTGGAAATGTATGGGTGCGATCATACCAGCACTAATGCACCAGATCCCATCAGAACTCCGCAGTTAAGCGTGCTTGGGCGAGATTAGTACTAGGATGGGTGACCTCTTGGGAAGGCCTCGTGTTGCACCCCTTTTTGAAATGTTTTCGGTTTTTTTCACGTTAGCTGTTCCCCTTTGGTTTTTTTAGTACCTTAATGATGCAGCTGCGTAGATCTCGAGAAGCTAATAAATTTGAAAAATAAAACGGGCCCCAATCGGACACTCCGAGAGCAGGTTACGTCCGCTCGAAGATACCGGGACGTAATAGGATGTTGTTGTTGCACAAAAGCATGATTCGAGGTTATAAAACTAAATTTGTGGTAGTAATGTATGGGTGCGATCATACCAGTACTAATGCACCGGATCCCATCAGAACTCCGCAGTTAAGCGTGCTTGGGCGAGAGTAGTACTAGGATGAGTGACCTCCTGAGAAGGTTTCGTGTTGCACCCCTTTTTGAAAAGTTTTCGGTTTTTTTCACGTTAGTTGTTCCCCTTTGGTTTTTTTTAGTACCTTAAAGATGCAGCTGCGTAGATCTCGAGGAGCTAATAAATTTGAAAAAAAAACGGCCCCAATCGGACACTCCGAGAGCAGGTTACGGCCGCTTGAAGATATGGGGACGTAACGGGATGTTGTTGTTGCACAAAAGCATGAATCGAGGTAATAAAACTAAATTTGTGGTGGAAATGTATGGGTGCGATCATACCAGCATTAATGCACTGAATCTCATCAGATCTCCGCTGTTAAGCGTACTTGGGCGAGAGTGGTACTAGGATAGGTGACCTCCTGAGAAGGCCTCGTGTTGCACCCCTTTTTGAAAAGTTGTTGGGTTTTTTCTCGGTAGCTGTTCTCCTTTGGTTTTTTTTAGTACCTTAATGATGCAGCTGCGTAGATCTCGAGGAGATAATAAGTTTGAAAAAACAATGGCCCCCAATCGGACACTCCGAGAGCAGGTTACGGCCGCTCTAAGATACAGGGACGTAACGGGATATTGTTGTTGCACAAAAGCATGATTCGAGGTAATAAAACTAAATTTGTGGTGGAAATGTATGGGTGCGATCATACCAGCACTAATGCACCAGATCCCATCAAAACTCCGCAGTTAAGCGCGCTTAGGCGAGAGTAGTACTAGGATGGGTGACCTCCTGAGAAGGCCTCGTGTTGCACCCCTTTTTGAAAAGTTGGTTTTTTTCACGTTTGCTGTTCCCCTTTGGTTTTTTTTTTTAGTACCTTAATGATGCAGCTGCGTAGATCTCGAGGAGCTAATAAATTTGAAAAGATACCCGCCCCAATCGGACACTCCGAGAGCAGGTTACGGCCGCTCGAAGATACGGGGACGTAACGGGATGTTGTTGTTGCACAAAAGCATGATTCCAGGTAATAAAACTAAATTTGTGGTGGAAATGTATGGGTGCGATCATACCAGCACTAATGCACCAGATCCCATCAGAACTCCGCATTTACGCGTGCTTGAACGAGAGTAGTACTAGGATGGGTGACCTCTTGGAAAGGCCTCGTGTTGCACCCTTTTTTGAAAAGTTTTCGGTTTTTTTCACGTTAGCTGTTCCCCTTTGGTTTTTTTTAATACCTTAATGTAGAAGCTGCGTAGATCTCGAGGAGCTACGAAATTTGAAAAAAAAATGGCCCCCAATCGGACACTCCGAGAGCAGGTTACGGCCGCTCTAAGATACGGGGACGTAACGGGAAGTTGTTGTTGCACAAAAGCATGATTCGAGGTAATAAAACTAAATTTGTGGTGGAAATGTATGGGTGCGATCATACCCGCACTAATGCACCAGATCCCATCAGAACTCCGAAGTTAAGCGTGCTTGGGTGAGAGTAGTACTAGGATGGGTGAGCTCTTGGAAAGGCCTCGTGTTGCACCCCTTTTTGAAAAGTTTTCTGTTTTTTTCACGTTAGCTGTTCCCCTTTGGTTTTTTAGTACCTTAATGATGCAGCTGCGTAGATCTCGAGGAGCTAATAAATTTGAAAAAAAACGGCCCCAATCGGACACTCCGAGAGCAGGTTACCGCCGCTTGAAGATATGGGGACGTAACGGGATGTTGTTGTTGCACAAAAGCGTGATTCGAGGTAATAAAACTAAATTTGTGGTGGAAATGTATGGGTGCGATCATACCAGCATTAATGCACCGAATCCCATCAGATCTCCGCAGTTAAGCGTACTTGGGCGAGAGTAGTGCTAGGATAGGTGACCTCCTGAGAAGGCCTCGTGTTGCACCCCTTTTTGAAAAGTTTTTGGGTTTTTTCTCGGTAGCTGTTCTCCTTTGGTTTTTTTTAGTACCTTAATAATGCATCTGCGTAGATCTCGAGGAGATAATAAGTTTGAAAAAACATTGGCCCCCAATCGGACACTCCGAGAGCAGGTTACGGCCGCTCTAAGATACGGGGACGTAACGGGATGTTGTTGTTGCACAAAAGCATGATTCGAGGTAATAAAACTAAATTTGTGGTGGAAATGTATGGGTGCGATCATAGCAGCACTAATGCACCAGATCCCATCAGAACTCCGCAGTTAAGCGTGCTTAGGCGAGAGTAGTACTAGGATGGGTGACCTCCTGAGAAGGCCTCGTGTTGCACCCCTTTTTGAAAAGTTTTTGGTTTTTTTCACGTTTGCTGTTCCCCTTTGGTTTTTTTAGTACCTTAATGATGCAGCTGCGTAGATCGCGAGGAGCTAATAAATTTGAAAAGATACCGGCCCCAATCGGACACTCCGAGAGCAGGTTACGGCCGCTCGAAGATACGGGGACGTAACGGGATGTTGTTGTTGCACAAAAGCATGATTCGAGGTAATAAAACTAAATTTGTGGTGGAAATGTATGGGTGCGATCATACCAGCACTAATGCACCGGATCCCATCAGAACTCCGCAGTTAAGCGTGCTTGGGCGAGAGTAGTACTAGGATGGGTGACCTCCTGGGAAGGCCTCGTGTTGCACCCCTTTTTGAAAAGTTTTCGGTTTTTTCACGTTAGATGTTCCCCTTTGGTTTTTTTTAGTACCTTAATGATGCAGCTGCGTAGATCTCGAGGAGCTAATAAATTTAAAAAAAAACGGGCCCCAATCGGGCACTCCGAGAGCATGTTACGGCCGCTCGAAGATACGGGGATGTAACGGGATGTTGCTGTTGCACAAAAGCATGATTCGAGGTAATAAAACTAAATTTGTGGTGGAAATGTATGGGTGCGATCATACCAACACTAATGCACCGGATCCCATCAGAACTCCGCAGTTAAGCGTGCTTGGGCGAGAGTAGTACTAGGATGGGTGACCTCCTGGGAAGGCCTCGTGTTGCACCCCTTTTTGAAAAGTTTTCGGTTTTTTCACGTTAGATGTTCCCCTTTGCTTTTTTTTAGTACCTTAATGATGCAGCTGCGTAGATCTCGAGGGGCTAATAAATTTGAAAAAAAACGGGCCCCAATCGGGCCCTCCGAGAGCAGGTTACGGCCGCTCGAAGATACGGGGACGTAACGGGATGTTGCTGTTGCACAAAAGCATGATTCGAGGTAATAAAACTAAATTTGTGGTGGAAATGTATGAGTGCGATTAGAGGTGTACAGCGGGCCGGGCTGCAGCGGGCCGGGCCGGGCTGAAGCAGGCCGGGCAGGGCAGGAAGCGGGCCGGGTTGTGGGAGAGGGAGCCCGAGCCCACACTGCGGGCCAGAGGGGTGCGGGTCAGGTCGGGCCGGGCTGGGGATTTGGTGGCCTTGTACCGACCCGATTGGGAAAAAATGGGTGCGGGTCAGTGTGGGCTGGGCGGGCTGGGGGTGTGGGATGGGGAAAATGGAGCCCGAGACCGGCCCGGTTTGGGGGAGCGGGTTGGGGTAGCGGGCCAGCGGGCCGGGGAAGTTGGAGCCTGATTAGGCGGGCCAGGCCAGTGTGGGCCGGGCCAGGCCAGTGTGGGCCGGGCCGACCCGCAATGTTGGCCAGCTCTAGGTGCGATCATACCAGCACTAATGCACTGGATCCCATCAGAACTCCGCAGTTAAGCGTGCTTGGGCGAGAGTAGTACTAGGATGGGTGACCTCCTGGGAAGGCCTCGTGTTGCACCCCTTTTTGAAAAGTTTTCGGTTTTTTCTCGTTAGATGTTCCCCTTTGGTTTTTTTTTTATTACCTTAATGATGCAGCTGCGTAGATCTCGAGGAGTTAATAAATTTGAAAAAAACGGGCCCCAATCGGGCACTCCGAGAGCAGGTTACGGCCGCTCGAAGATACGGGGATGTAACGGGATGTTGTTGTTGCACAAAAGCATGATTCGAGGTGATAAAACTAAATTTGTGGTGGAAATGTATGGGTGCGATCATACCAGCACTAATGCACCGTATCCCATCAGAACTCCGCAGTTAAGCGTGTTTGGGCGAGAGTAGTACTAGGATGGGTGACCTCCTGGGAAGGCCTCGTGTTTTACCCCTTTTTGAAAAGTTTTCGGTTTTTTCACGTTAGATGTTCCCCTTTGCTTTTTTTTAGTACCTTAATGATGCAGCTGCGTAGATCTCGAGGAGCTAATAAATTTGAAAAAAAATGGGCCCCAATCCGGCCCTCTGAGAGCAGGTTACGGCAGCTCGAAGATACGGGGACGTAACGGGATGTTGCTGTTGCACAAAAGCATGATTCGAGGTAATAAAACTAAATTTGTGGTGGAAATGTATGGGTGCGATCATACCAGCACTAATGCACCGGATCCCATCAGAACTCCGCAGTTAAGCGTGCTTGGGCGAGAGTAGGACTAGGATGGGTGACCTCCTGGGAAGGCCTCGTGTTGCACCCCTTTTTTAAAAGTTTTCGATATTTTTCACGATAGCTGTTCCCGTTTGGTTTTTTTTTACCTTAATGATGCAGATGCGTAGATCTCGAGGAGCTAATGAATTTGAAAAAAAAAACGGTGGCCCCAATCGGGCACTCCGAGAGCAGGTTACGGCCGCTCGAAGATACGGGGATGTAACGGGATGTTGCTGTTGCACAAAAGCATGATTCGAGGTAATAAAACAAAATTTGTGGTGGAAATGTATGGGTGCGATCATACCAGCACTAATGCACCGTATCCCATCAGAACTCCGCAGTTAAGCGTGCTTTGGCGAGAGTAGTACTAGGATGGGTGACCTCCTGGGAAGGCCTCGTGTTGCACCCCTTTTTGAAAAGATTTCGGTTTTTTCACGTTAGATGTTCCCCTTTCGTTTTTTTTAGTACCTTAATGATGCAGCTGCGTAGATCTCGAGGAGCTAATAAATTTAAAAAAAAACGGGCCCCAATCGGGCACTCCGAGAGCATGTTACGGCCGCTCGAAGATACGGGGATGTAACGGGATGTTGCTGTTGCACAAAAGCATGATTCGAGGTAATAAAACTAAATTTGTGGTGGAAATGTATGGGTGCGATCATACCAACACTAATGCACCGGATCCCATCAGAACTCCGCAGTTAAGCGTGCTTGGGCGAGAGTAGTACTAGGATGGGTGACCTCTTGGGAAGGCCTCGTGTTGCACCCCTTTTTGAAAAGTTTTCGGTTTTTTTCACAGTAGTTGTTCCCCTTTTGTTTTTTTAGTACCTTAATGATGCAGCTGCGTAGATCTCGAGGAGCTAATAAATTTGAAAAAAAAACGGGCCCCAATCAGGCACTCCAAGACCAGGTTACGGCCGCTCGAAGATACGGGGACGTAACGGGATGTTGTTGTTGCACAAAAGCATGATTCGAGGTAATAAAACTAAATTTGTGGTGGAAATGTATGGGTGCGATTAGAGGTGTACAGCGGGACGGGCTGCAGCGGGTCGGGCCAGGCTGCAGCGGGCCGGGCCGGCTGGAAGCGGGCCGGGTTGTGGGAGATGGATCCCGAGCCCACACTGCGGGCCAGAGGGGTGCGGGTCAAGCCGGGCCGGGCCGGGGATTTGGTGGCCCTGTACCGGCCCGATTGGGAAAAAATGGGTGCGGGTCAGTGTGGGCTGGGCGTGCTGGGGGTGTGGGATGGGGAAAATGGAGCCCGAGACCGGCCCGGTTTGGGGGAGCGGGTTGGGCGGGCTGGGGTAGCGGGCCAACGGGCGGGGGAAGTTGGAGCCTGGTTAGGCGGGCCAGGCCAGTGTGAGCCGGGCCGACCCGCAATGTTGGCCAGCTCTAGGTGCGATCATACCAGCACTAATGCACTGGATCCCATCAGAACTCCGCAGTTAAGCGTGCTTGGGCGAGAGTAGTACTAGGATGGGTGACCTCCTGGGAAGGCCTCGTGTTGCACCCCTTTTTGAAAAGTTTTCGGTTTTTTCTCGTTAGATGTTCCCCTTTGGTTTTTTTTATTACCTTAATGATGCAGCTGCGTAGATCTCGAGGAGTTAATGAATTTGAAAAAAACGGGCCCCAATCGGGCACTCCGAGAGCAGGTTACGGCCGCTCGAAGATACGGGGATGTAACGGGATGTTGCTGTTGCACAAAAGCATGATTCGAGGTAATAAAACTAAATTTGTGGTGGAAATGTATGGGTGCGATCATACCCGCACTAATGCACCAGATCCCATAAGAACTCCGCAGTTAAGCGTGCTTGGGCGAGAGTAGTACTACGATGGGTGACCTCCTGAGAAGGCCTCGTGTTGCACCCCTTTTTGAAAAGTTTTTGGTTTTTTTTCACGTTTGCTGTTCCCCTTTGGTTTGTTTTTAGTACCTTAATGATGCAGCTGCGTAGATCTCGAGGAGCTAATAAATTTGAAAAGATACCGACCCAATCGGATACTCCGAGAGTAGGTTACGGCCGCTCGAAGATACGGGGACGTAACGGGATGTTGTTGTTGCACAAAAGCATGATTCGAGGTAATAAAACTAAATTTGTGGTGGAAATGTATGGGTGCGATCATACCAGCACTAATGCACCAGATCCCATCAAAACTCCGCAGTTAAGCGTGCTTGGGCGAGAGTAGTACTAGGATGCGTGACCTTCTGAGAAGGCCTCGTGTTGCACCCCTTTTTGAAAAGTTTTTGGTTTTTTTCACGTTTGCTGTTCCCCTTTGGTTTTTTTTAGTACCTTAATGATGCAGCTGCGTAGATCTCGAGGAGCTAATAAATTTTAAAAAAAACGGGCCCCAATCGGGCACTCCGAGAGCATGTTACGGCCGCTCGAAGATACGGGGATGTAACGGGATGTTGCTGTTGCACAAAAGCATGATTCGAGGTAATAAAACTAAATTTGTGGTGGAAATGTATGGGTGCGATCATACCAACACTAATGCACCGGATCCCATCAGAACTCCGCAGTTAAGCGTGCTTGGGCGAGAGTAGTACTAGGATGGGTGACCTCCTGGGAAGGCCTCGTGTTGCACCCCTTTTTGAAAAGTTTTCGGTTTTTTCACGTTAGATGTTCCCCTTTGCTTTTTTTAGTACCTTAATGATGCAGCTGCGTAGATCTCGAGGAGCTAATAAATTTGAAAAAAAACGGGCCCCAATCGGACCCTCCGAGAGCAGGTTACGGCCGCTCGAAGATACGGGTACGTAACGGGATGTTGCTGTTGCACAAAAGCATGATTCGAGGTAATAAAACTAAATTTGTGGTGGAAATGTATGGGTGCGATTAGAGGTGTACAGCGGGCCGGGCTGCAGCGGGTCGGGCCGGGCTGCAGCGGGCCGGGCCGGGCTGGAAGCGGGCCGGGTTGTGGGAGAGGGAGCCCGAGCCCACACTGCGGGTCAGAGGGGTGCGGGTCAAGCCGGGCCGGGCCGGGGATTTGGTGGCCCTGTACCGGCCCGATTGGGAAAAAATGGGTGCGGGTCAGTGTGGGCTGGGCGTGCTGGGGGTGTGGGATGGGGAAAATGGAGCCCGAGACTGGCCCGGTTAGGGGGAGCGGGTTGGGCGGGCTGGGGTAGCGGGCCAGCGGGCGGGGGAAGTTGGAGCCTGGTTAGGCGGGCCAGGCCAGTGTGAGCCGGGCCGACCCGCAATGTTGGCCAGCTCTAAGTGCGATCATACCAGCACTAATGCACTGGATCCCATCAGAACTCCGCAGTTAAGCGTGCTTGGGCGAGAGTAGTACTAGGATGGGTGACCTCCTGGGAAGGCCTCGTGTTGCACCCCTTTTTGAAAAGTTTTCGGTTTTTTCACGTTAGATGTTCCCCTTTGGTTTTTTTTATTATCTTAATGATGCAGCTGCGTAGATCTCGAGGAGTTAATTGATTTGAAAAAAACGGGCCCCAATCGGGCACTCCGAGAGCAGGTTACGGCCGCTCGAAGATACGGGGATGTAACGTGATGTTGCTGTTGCACAAAAGCATGATTCGAGGTAATAAAACTAAATTTGTGGTGGAAATGTATGGGTGCGATCATACCAGCACTAATGCACCAGATCCCATCAGAACTCCGCAGTTAAGCGTGCTTGGGCGAGAGTATTACTAGGATGGGTGACCTCCTGAGAAGGCCTCGTGTTGCACCCCTTTTTGAAAAGTTTTCGGGTTTTTTCACGGTAGCTGTTCTCCTTTGGTTTTTTTTTTAGTACCTTAATGATGCAGCTGCGTAGATCTCGAGGAGATAATAAATTTGAAAAAACAATGGCCCCCAATCGGACACTCCGAGAGCAGGTTACGGCCGCTCTAAGATACGGGGACGTAACGGGATGTTGTTGTTGCACAAAAGCATGATTCGAGGTAATAAAACTAATTTGTGGTGGAAATGTACGGGTGCGATCATACCAGCACTAATGCACCGGATCCCAACAGAACTCCGCAGTTAAGCGTGCTTGGGCGAGAGTAGTACTAGGATGGGTGACCTTCTGGGCGTGTTGCACCCCTTTTTTTAAAAGTTTTCGATTTTTTTCAAGCTAGTTGTTCCCGTTTGCTTTTTTTTAGTGCCGTGATGATGCGGCTGCGTAGATTTCGAGGAGCTAATAAATTTTAAAAAAAAACGGGCCCCAATCGGACACTCCGAGGGTAGGTTACGGCCGC
>JAIUZE010015521.1:0-17967 GCA_022085475.1 Heliosperma pusillum
GACGGAAATTCTCTTTCTGCGACGGAAAATCCGTCGCAAATATTATTTAATAATAAAATTTGCGACGGACTTGCGACGGAAATTCCGTCGCAAGGTTTTTTTGATATAACCAGCAGCGAAGTCTTTCCCCGTATATCATTATACATAAATCAATTAAAAATCCGTCAACTCTACCTAAGACCCCACCGGCGCCACCCTAACCCAAGACCACCGGAGCCACCACAAACACCACCGGAACCATCACCTACACCACCGGAGCCTTCAATTGGTACGCCCCTCTTTCTATCTCTCTCCCTCTTCTTAATTTGATTTTTCAGATCTACCACCCCCTCCCCTTGCCTGCCGCCGCCACCCCCTCCCTGCTGCCGCCACCCCCTCCCTGCCGCCGCCACCTCCCTCCCTGCCGCCGCCCCCACCCCCACCCCACTGCCACCCTCCCTCCTTTGAATTGTTGTAATTATTAATATAGATAATTATTATTACTCCCTCCGTCCCGGTCATTTGTCGTGCTTTACTTTTGTTACAATTTTTTAAGGAAATGTTGTTCATATATGATAGACTTAGTACCCGTTCAAGAATTACGCATTAGGTGTAATTCTTGAATAGTCCCCGTTTTGGGACTGTCTTTGAATCTTTAATGCCATTTAGGTGGTAAATACTAATCATTTTTTTAATTGTTATTTGACTATTAAGTTTGGTTGACAGTTCCTTTATTGTTCTCTGAATACATATGGAGAGTGACAAGTCATTCAACATTGTGTATTTGGAGAACTGTAGGGAATTGCTGCCGAATTTTCGTCTCATAACAATTAATTAAATGATTAGTATTTACTAATGGTATGAAAGATTCAAAGATGGATTTAGGTTGGAGAGATAAGGACCCCATGAACTCGAATATTTTTTTTTTTTTGCAGGTGGAAGATGTTGTTGTTGTTGTTGTTGTTGTTGTTGTTGTTGTTGTTGTTGTTGTTGTTGTTGTTGTTGTTGTTGTTGTTGTTGTTGTTGTTGTTGTTGTTGTTGTTGTTGTTGTTGTTGTTGTTGGAGGTTGGAGGTTGGAGGTTGGAGGTGGTTTGTTGTTTGTTGTTTGTTGTTTGTTGTTTGTTGTTTGTTGTTTGTTGTTTGTTTGTGTAATATGATGTGTATTAGTAGTTATTGTTGTTATTGTTGCTATTAGTAAACTTTTAGTCCTTGTTGTTATTGTTTTGAATATTTATTTAAGTCGATAATAATAATTATAAACGTGTATGTAGATTTGAAATGAAAAGAGTACAACAGGCATGGATGTATGAAAGATTGGATTGTAATAAAAAATTAAGGCAGGAGTTTGTAAAGGGCGTTAATGAATTAATTAATTATGTTAAGAATCAAGAAGATTACGGTAGATGTAAGGAAATTAGGTGCCCATGTGTAAAGTGTAGAAATCGCAAATTTTTAGTCGAACAAGAAGTACGAAAACACCTAGGGCTTTGGGGCTTTTGTGATGACTATTTTGATTGGGTGTGCCATGGTGAAAATTTTCCCGTTGAGGAGAGGTCTGACAATCCCTATAGGGATATGGTGGAGGATGCGTTGCGCGACAACATTAATGAAATTATAATGGAAAATGTTGACGCCGAAGTGGTTGATGAATCTCCAAATCCTAATGTACTAGCCTTTTTCAAAATGTGGGAACATGCCAATAAACCGGTGTATGAGGGGAGTCGTATCTCTCTGTTGCAGTCAGCTTCCCGGTTGGTAACTTTGAAATGTGAATACAATTTACCTCACAAATGTGTAGATGGTATCGCGTCATTTATAGGGGACATTATTCCTGAAAATCATGTTATGACGCGTAACTTCTATGAAACCAAAAATATTCTTAAAGCTCTTCAACTGCCTTATGAGAAGATAGATGCGTGTGAAATAGGATGTATGTTGTTTTGGGATGATGATAGTCTTCTCGATAAGTGTAGAAAATGTGGTAGAGATCGATATAAAAAACAAAAGTATGCAAATGGCAAAAGGGTTGGGATAAATATTTTAACTTATTTCCCAATAGGACCGCGTTTGCAACGACTTTATGCCACAAAACTAATTGCGGCAGAGATGCGGTGGCATCATGAAAATCCACATGTCAGCGGGATAATGTCTCATCCAAGTGACGGCGAGGCTTGGAAACATTTTGATCGCATTCGTCCTTCTTTTGCAAGTGAGCCTCGAAATGTTCGACTTGGTCTTTGTACTGATGGTTTCGCACCTTTCGGTCAATACGGAAAGTCGTACTCCTGCTGGCCGGTAATGCTAACTCCATACAATGTACCACCCTGGCTATGTATGAAAAGACAGTTTATGTTTCTATCATTACTTATACCCGGTCCGAACAGTCCCAAAAAATTTCTTGACGTTTATTTACAACCGTTAATTCGCGAGTTGAAGCAGTTGTGGGAGACAGGGTTGTACACATACGACGTCTCTAGAAAGCAGAACTTTGATCTTAGAGCCGTACTATTATGGACTATCAATGACTTTCCTGATTACGGCATGTTATCGGGTTGGTCAACTGCTGGTGAACATGCGTGTCCATATTGTATGGAGAAGGAGACTAAGTCGTTTTGGCTTTATAAAAGTAAAAAATGGAGTGGGTTTGATTGTCATAGACAGTTTTTACAACCTGATCATGTTTTCCGCAAAGATAAAGTTAATTTTCGAAAAGGACGAGTTGAGAAAGATTTTGCTGCTACGAGATTAACGGGTGAAGAAGTGTGGGATTGTGTGAAGCATTTTCCCAAAGTGGTGGATGCAAGTAAAGCTGAATTGGACTCGTTAAAAGTTTCTCGAGTTGGGTGGTGGAAACAAAGCATTTTTTGGGAACTTCCTTATTGGAGAACACTATTAATTCGTCATAACTTTGATGTAATGCATATCGAGAAAAACTGTTTCGAGCAACTGATTCACACGGTGATGAATGTGAAAAACAAGACAAAGTTTACCCCACAAGCACAAGAGGACATGTTGACCGTTTGTTCTAAACAGCGAAAAATGGATTCATTCATTTTGAATAAAGAACAAAAGAAGGTGTTGTGTGATTGGATATCGAATTTGAGATTTCCGGACGGTTATGCTTCAGATATGAGTAGATGTGTTGATAAACACGAGTTGAAACTACATGGATTGAAAAGTCATGATTGTCACGTGTTTATGGAGCGTTTACTTCCAGTGGCTTTAAGGCACCTTCTTACGAAGAATGAGTGGAATGCTATAACTGAGCTTAGCCAATTTTTCAGAGATTTGTGTACTTCATCGATACAAGTTGAAAAAATAACTACTCTCGAGAACAACATTGCCGAAATCATTTGCAAGTTAGAGAAGATATTTCCACCTTCTTTTTTTTAACTCAATGGAGCATTTACCAATTCATTTGCCGTATGAACTGAAAATGGGTGGTCCAGTGCAATATAGGTGGATGTATCCTTTTGAGAGGTAATTAATTCCACAATTATCCAATTTTTACTTTAATTATTTCAGTCTATCTACTTATCCAAGTTTTTTATAGGTTCTTAAATCATTTGAAAAAAAAGATTGGAAATAAAGCGCGTGGTGAAGGTTCTATATGCAACGCGTATTTGCTTGAAGAAATTGCCAATTTCTGTTCCTTTTATTTTGAAGAGAACGTGGACACAAAAGCCAAGTATATCGACGTACGCTCGAAAGAGCCTACGTATTCTACTTTACCCGAGATTTTTCAAGATCACGGGGGAATTTGTTCTGGAAAGTGTCGTGAAAGATTTTTAGAAGACAACGAATATGAGCGTGCACACGTATATGTTTTATCTAACTGTGATTTAGAAGAATTGAAGCATAACGAAGTGTAAGTAAAAAAATCGTCCTTTGAAACTTTAATTATTAATAATTAATTATAATAATATGCATGTAAAAACTATTACTTAATTCGACATTTTTTATAATGAATATATAGGATGTTTGAAAATTATATCAAAACAGAATATCACCAATTTCTCACAGCCGAGGATATTTGGAACAAATTTGACACAAGATTTCCCCAATGGTTTAGAGGACAAGTAAGTACATACTACATACTAACACCAGATTACTCTTTTTTTTCAATTTTTTTTTAATACCTGAAGGTATTATAATATGTTAATAATTTAACAATGATAGGTAAACAACTTAAAAGATCCAGTTCTCATAGCCTTAGCACAAGGTCATTCGAAAAGGGTGCGAACATGGAAACGTTATTTCATTAACGGATACAAATTTCGCACTTTCAAAGATGGGTTAGATTTGGAAAAATCTACACTTAATAATGGAGTATGTGTAAGTTCGACTGAGGGAGCTGACTACTATGGAACACTCAACGAAGTTGTTGAATTGTCGTACACAGGCGAAAAAAGCACATATAATGTTATTTTATTCAAATGTGATTGGATAGATAATTCTGAAAAAGGAATGCAAATACATAAGGATTATAAACTTGTGGATGTTAATCGAAGCAGAAAATTTCCGAAATATGATCCATTTGTGTTGGCTTATCAAGTTGAACAAGTTTATTATACTTCATATCCAAATATCAAAAGAGATAAAGATAAGTGGTCAGCAGTATTCAAAACTAAAGCCAGATCGCATGTTGATGCACCTATTGTCGAATCTGCGTTTCAAGAAGATGTTATTAGTAGTGAGACACTACTATCAATAATTGAAGTGGCAGATGATAATGAAATTATAGAGGAGGAGGAAGAAGAAGCTCAAGTAGAGGACAATAATGAGGAGAAGGTAGAAGAGGAGGAGAAGGAGGATGAGCAGAAGCGGAAGGAAGACGGAGCAGAAGATAAAGAGGAAGATAAAGAGGAAGATAAAGAGGAAGATAAAGAGGAAGAAGAAGATTTTATAGACTCCCTTTTTAAATACAACATTTCCGAAAACCAATATTTAAGTAGTGATGATGAATAAGATTATTTCTAATTCTTATATTAGTTGAAACTACTTTTTCTATATGTGTGGTCGTTTGTAAAACAATTTATAGTTTTTATTATTTATTAATACCAATATATAGTTTCTTGTCATTTAATTGTACATACATGTTTGTTATAATTCATGACAACTTTGAATAGTTTAGTTTTTCTCTATATGGCGGGGGGAGGACGAAGAAGAGGTAGTTCTAGTCATGTAGGAAACAGAGCGCAGGAGGATGAGAATGAACAAGTGAATGACAGGAACGTGCCACCGCCACAGGTGGAGACTACTACTCGCAGAGTCCGCCTCGATCCGGATGAGGAAACAGGTGTATGGTAAGACTAGTTCACTTTTACTTTAATTGTTTAATCATAATTATGATTATTAAAAAATCATAATATTTATATATAATGTATGTATTTAACTATGATTATTAATTTCAGGTTCAGTGACGCAGATGTGGTTAAACTGATCTCGGAGACCATAATCTGCGGGTACAAGGAGCATGCGCCATGTGGGAAAGAGGCGTCAAATAATTTGCGGTCGTCTTGGTGGAACTGGTTTGAGGTATAATTATTTAAAATATTATAATTATATCTATTTAAATTTGTTTTTCTCAATTTATCTTTGTTATTGATTTTTACTTTTTTATTTATTCACTTAATATTTTCCTAACTTTATGTTTTTAATCATGATAGCAAAAGGTTTCTTTCGATCCTCGCCATACAGATATGGTAAGGAAATCTTGGGAAGACGCCATGAAGACCCGTTTACGTCATATGATCTACCGAGCCTCGCAGAAAGACGAGGAGCACAGGCCGAGTTGGATTCCTTTGGACTTGTTTAGAAAGCTTAAGAAGAGGCCTGTCGAAGATCCTGGTTTCGTTGTGAGATCTCAATCTGGCGCGGCTAATCGTAGATCGGGATGTGAAGATAAGGGAAAGGCGTTGCCTACTCACATTATGGGTAGAAAAAACACCATGAGAATCATGGACGAAATGGTAAATCTAAAACTTCTTTCATTTTTTATTTATTTATCTAATTATAAATTAATACTTATATATATGTTATACTAACAAGTATTTAAATTGTAGGTCGATAAATCTTCAACTGGTATCCCAAATGCGGTGCAAGTCTTAGAGAAGACAAAGAAGCACCCGTTCCGTGGATGGTTATAAAAAAAACCAGCTCAACTCTATGTAAGTTATGCATTTTTTTGTTAAGTGATTTATGTTTAATTTGTCATTTATATATTTAATTACATTAACTACTTAATTTAAATGACAATTACTAATTCTGAACTTGTTTGTGATGCAGAATAAGATCATATCAAAGAAGTATGAGCTTCAAACTCAAGGAGTCGAAAACATCGACGATAATGAGATCTATTATGAGGAGACTGGATTTGACGAGAAAGGAAGATGCTACGGATTGGGACCAGCGGCGAAGCATTTGTTTGACCATCATAGGCACCCTGTTGCTACCTAAAACCCGACTCAGGGCACCCCAAGTTTCGCTACTAAGCTGTCAAAGGAGAATGCTGCACTTAGACAAGAGCGCGACGAGCAGGCTAAAAGGATTGCAGCTATAGAAGAGTACTTGAGTCAGGTTGCAAGAAATTCTACTCAAAACTGCAGAACTGGAGGTCCTAACCAGGGTCGAGACGACTTTGATGATGATAGGGGCGATAATGCTAGGTCTAACCCATTCACCCCTTTCCCTCCTTTCCCTCCAATCACTCCACTGACTTGAGTGATTAGTTAACTATTTGGTACTTTGCACCTTTTATTTGTAAGACTTTAATTACTTTCATGATATAAAATCAAAACTTTGTTTGGTTTTGTGTTAAATTAGTAACTTTGTTGGACGCGTAACTGCTGGAAAACTTCTGTAATTTGCAGGTTTTTTGTCGTTGTAACGCGTATAAGGGGATGCAGGAAACAGGCGGATGCTGGAAAATACAGGCTTTATTGCGACGGAAATTCCGTCGCAAACATTGACTGACTTACAGCCAAGTCAAACACAAAGTCAATAATTGCGACGGAAAGTCAAACTGTTGCGACGGACATTCCGTCGCAAACGTTGATTTTATGTTTGACTTGTCAAACATTCAGTCAACTTTTGCGACGGAATGTTAACACTTTGCGACGGAAATTCCGTCGCAACAGTTGACTTTCTGTTTGACCCCAATTCAAGTCAGTCAACTTTTGCGACGGCGACTCCGTCGCAAAGGCTTGACTATCCGTCGCAAATCTCTGCGACGGAATAATCCGTCGCAATTACTACTGTTTGCGACGAAAATAAGCGACGGACACTATCCGTCGCAAATCCGTCGCAAATCAGTCTTTAGCGACGGAAATTCCCTATCTAGCGACGGAATAATCCGTCGCAACTCGAACTTTATTTTGTAGTGAGATTACTTTGAAGCTGATGGGGCTTTGGTTGTGTGGGGAGTGCTTTAAAACCCATACCTTTCGCTCTAGGTGTCGGCATAGTCGGGGTGATATTGTTGCGCCCCCAGATTGTGGTGATGGCATCGTTAGCTTTATTATTCATGGTATCCCTAGACCTCCGGTTCCGTCTCACTCGTTTCTTTCGTTTGCTGATGGGGTTGAGCTTGTTCAGTGGTCTGTGTCTTCGCTTGATCATTTATTTTCTTTAGGCCTTCGCACCGTGAAATTTATTCCTCTTAAGTGTCGTCTTGGGTTTGCTCGGGTTTTGAAGGGGGTCTTGGATGATGTGGCTGACTCTTCTGGTGACCTCTCATGTTTGGTACATTTGCTTGTGTTGCCTCTTTTTGTACTTAAGATCTTCGTTCCTAGGAGTAATCTTGAGTGTAGGACTGCTGTTAGGCGACATCGTCAGGAGGAGAGTATTACCATTTACCAGGGCTATTCTTTCTTGGGGGGTGCCTGGAGGAGGTTTGTAGCTTTTGCATGAGTGTTTAGCTAAGGTTCCTCCTTCGTTTCATGTGGAGGAGGATCTGGATTTGAGCGAGTTTAACCTCCGCCAATGTCGGCGAAAGATTTGTGATGGTCCTTATACTCCTGCTGTTAGGGTGCTTTTTTTCTCTGGCGTCGCCCCCTACTCTGATGCCACTCTTGGTGCTTTGCGAGAGAAGCATCATGTCGCCCCATCTCCTTCATTGCCTCATTTGCCTGTGCATCATCATTCTCTTGTTGCCTCTTCGGCAGTGGTTTTGGATATGATTCGTGGTTTCCCGCGTGACACTTTTTGCGGAAGGGATGGGCTTCATGCCCAACACCTTTTCGACTGTTTGAGTGGTACGGTTGTGGCTGTCTATGATGATTTGATCGCTTTTGTTACTAGGGTGGTTATTCATTTTTTGGAGGGTCGATGCCCTGTAGCCCTTGGTGAGTACATTGCCAGCGCTCCGCTCACGCCGCTTGTTAATTCGGGAGGGTTGTTCGTGCTATCGCTGTTGGCACTGTCCGGAGACGTCTTGTCTCTAAGATTGGTGCTTGTCTGGTTGGTCCTTCCTTGTTCGCTTATTTTGCTGGCCTTCAGTTTGGGGTCAGGGTGTCCGGTGAAGGAGAGGCTATCTTGCATGTATTGAATCGGCTCATTGAGTCCCGTGGTGGTGAAGTGGGACTGTCTATGTTGCTGGTTGATTTCCACAATGCTTTCAACTTTGTTGATCGTGTGGCTATGCTACAGGAAGTCCGCCGTCGTTGTCCGGTTATTTCCCGTTCGGTGGAGTTTTGTTATCTAGCCATGCACATCTTTATTATGGGGAGCATTATTTGTAGTCTTGTCAGGGTGTCCAGCATGGTGATCCTTTAGGCCCTTTGCTTTTCGCTTTGGTTTTGCATCGCTTAGTGTGCATAATCTGGGACTCCTTTGATCTTTTGGAGGTGGGGAGAGTTTTGGATTTGATTATGGCAGATGGGCCATGTTTCGGTCTCCATCTTAATGTGGTTAAGACTGAGGTCTTTTGGCCTATTAAGGATCCTCGGAGTCGACTTCCCGATGTTTCCCCCCTACTATTTGTCGGCCCTTGCGTGGTGTCTCTGTTTTGAGTAGACCTGTCAGTACTTGTCCTATTTTTCACAGTGAGCTTGTGGCGAGGAAAGTGACTAAGACCATTGAGCTTATGGACTTAGTCGCGAGGATTGAGGACCCAGAATGCGTGTTGCTTCTGCTTCGAGCTTGTACTGGTATTTCTAAGCTCTATTTTTCTCTTCGTTCTCGCTCCCCGGGAGTCTTTGGGTCTGTCCGGCCATCTTTGCTTTGATGCAACACTTCGTTCTAGCTTAGAACATATTGTCACCGCGTCTTGGCCTGGTTTTGGGGATTGGCAGTGGCGCTTTGCCACTTTCCCTTTTCATTTGGGTGGGCTCGGTGTTTATGCTGCAGGAGATGTTTTACGTGCTTTTCTGGCTTCCCGTATGCAGTCTGTAGATTTGCAGGCTACGCTTATATGACCTTCTGGTATTGTAGATGCTGGTCCTACTTTTGACGATGCCTTGCGGGTGTTTTCGGAGACTACAACATCTGATTTTTTACGTGATCCTAGTGAAATCACTACCTCTAAACTTATGAAGAAATTGGCATATATTTATTTCACGACGGTTGCTGCTTCTTCAAAATCTGTTTTCTCTTTGACACTGCGTCAGATTGCGTTGTGGAAGTCTCAGCAGGGTGCCCACTCCTCTGATTGGTTGCGTGCGGTTCCTATCTCTGGGTTGGGTCAGACTATTAACATGAGGACTTACCGTAGTGTGCTGGGGTATCGACTGGGTGTTCCGTTATTCACGGTATCTAGGCTTTGTCCTGCTAGCTCTCGGGATTTTGTTGATGATGTGTATGAGGACCACACTGTTTCTTTTACTGTTACTGTGGGCGGTTAAGCATCGACATAACCTTGTTCATGACACCTTATTCGGTCTGGTATTTCAACAGGCAAGGAGGTTGATATCAGTTTGGTTGACGGGCATGGTAGATCTCTTCGTCATGCGGATTTGCTACTTTTTTTCATTGAACAGAGGGCGTGATGTGTGTGTTGAATTGACAGGGTCTTCCCCCTTTACTCAGACTGGGATGTCCGATTTTGTGCCGGGACAGGTTGTCGCTGATACTACTCAGCGCAAATGTGCTAAGTATGGGGATTTATGCGCGACTGCTGACTATGGTTTCCTACCCTTCTCTTTCTCTTCGCTTGGGGGGCTGGGCTCGGATGCTGTTGACTTGATCAAGCAGATCCATAAATTCTCGGTATCTCAAGATACTGGGCACGAGTGGCCGCTTATATTTTTACTAGACTTAGCTTTGCTGTAGCTAAGAGGGGTGGGGGCCTAAATTGTCTCTCGGCTCCCCATCAATTTCATGTTAAATTTTCATTGTATTTTAGTGAAAGCTGCGCGCAACCTTCTAAAAAAATAAAAATAAAATAAAAACAAAATAATAATAATAATAATAATAATAATAATAATAATAATAATAATAATAATAATAATAATAATAATAATAATAATAATAATAATAATAATAATAATAATAATAATAATAATAATAATGTGTCAAGTTATAATCAGCCCAAATAAACAACATGATTAAGCATACATACATCACATATGAGGCACGAGAAATATCAAATAAACATGAACAATGTTCCATAGTTATCTCCACACCAAAGTAAACATAAAATCCACGACTTTACCTAACTGCATTATCTATTTTTCTATTTATACTATATATGTATATCATGAAAACGAGCACTAGGTGCATGAAATTTGTTACATGCATGAAAACAATTACAAGGTGCATGAAAATAACTAGATCTAGATGCATGAAAATGAGTACTAGGTGCATGAAAAATGTTATATACATGAACCTGACTACTAGGTGCATTAAAAAGAGTAAAATCTATTTCGACGCGATTCTGTCAATAGCTTATAAATTTTTGGCCAAGAAATATGTTATGTAGCCGTAATATTCTACGCCGAATCCAAATATTTTGTTAGTTTTAAATATAAATTTTGTAAGACGGAGTTCTCACGGTTCTCATTATCTTAGTGGTTCTCACCGGATCCCAATTCTATATATATATATATATATAGAGCCAAGATCCGGTGAGTCTACCTAAATATTTGATTCCGTGAGTCCAGCTATACAATATCACATATTACACAAAACAATATCACTGATTATACTAAACAGTATCACGGAAAAAAACAGCACAAGAGGGTTAAAAATACTTTATGTCATACTACTTTTCGTTGACGACGACCACATACCCACCAATAACGGCGACATATCTAAGCACCTATATCACACAAGTAAACAATTATCCGGCAATATTTGTCACCCATTATTTATTCCATGTTTTATTTTCAATCTTCATATTCCTCCACCCATACACATCACTCCTACTCAGAGCTCACACCACCCCCAATCACAATAACATTTGTCATTGTCGTCGTTAAATTAGGGGTCTCGTCGTCGGCTGTGAAGAAAACGCCGGAGGCAAAGATGTTTAGTAGAGAGGAAAAATGATAAAAGAAGTTAAATAAAATAAACTTCGGTGAAACACCGATAATAGTGACTTTCTCGCATGAAAGGGCGAGAGAAATGATGGTGTTCGTTAGAATTTCGGTATTGGAATCAATTGGTGTGAAAAAAGTATGAAAAAAAAGTTAGTATTAGTGGGCGAAAGATTTGTTCAGTGGTGTGACATTGTATAGTATATCCCGTCATATTGTTTAGTATAGCTTGTGATATTGTATTCTGGACTCACGGACTCAAAAAGATAGGGTGGACTCACGTGATCCTAATTCTATATATATATATATATATATATATATATATAGAATTGGGATCCGGTGAGAACCACTAAGATAATGAGAACCGTGAGAACTCCGCCTTACAAAATTTATTATTAAAAAATAAGGACATATTTGGGTTCGGCATCGAATTTTACATACATCTTGATCGAAAAAATATAAGTTACTGACGGAAATTGAGGTGAAATACGATTTATTAATTTTCATGCACCTAGTAGTCTGTTTCATGCATCTAACAATTTTCATGCACCTGGTGCTCATTTTAATGCATCTAGGGCCCGTAATTTTCATGCACCTAGTAACTGTTTTCATGCATGTAGCAAATTTCGTGCACCTACTGCTCGTTTTCACGCATTTAGAGTAATTTTAGTGTACAAATTAAATTTATGTACATTAAGTACATATTTTTTAATATAATCAATAAAATTTGTACAGTTACTGCAAATATTTTGCTTGAATAAACTAAACTAATGGTAAATGATCCAACAAAACTTTCGAAACAAGATTTGGTGGAGATTTAGTGAGGGTTCTCACGGTTCTCATTATGTTAGTGGTTCTCACCGGATCCTGACCCTATATATATATATATATATATATATATATATATATATATATATATATATATATATATATATATATATAGAATTGGGATCCGGTGAGAACCACTAAGATAATGAGAACCGTGAGAACTCCGCCTTACGAAATTTATTTTTAAAAAATAAGGACATTTTTGGGTTCGGCGTAGAATTTTATGGCTAGGTAACATATATCTTGGTCGAAAAAAATATAAGTTACTGACAAAAATTGAGGTGAAATACGATCTATTAATTTTCATGCACCTAGTAATCAGTTTCATGCATCTAACAATTTTCATGCACCTAGTGCTTATTTTAATGCATCTAGAGCCCGTTATTTTCATGCACCTAGTAATTGTTTTCATGCATGTAGCAATTTTCGTGCACTTAGTGCTCGTTTTCACGCATTTAAAGTGATTTTAGTGTACAAATTGAATTTATGTACATTAAGTACATATTTTTTTTAATATAATCAATAAATTTTGTTTAGTTACTGCGAGTATTTTGCTTGAATAAACTAATCTAATGGTAAATGATCCAACAAAACTTTCGAAACAAGATTTGGTGGAGATTTAGTGAGAGTTCTCACGGTTCTCATTATGTTAGTGGTTCTCACCAGATCCTGACCCTATATATATATATATATATATATATATATAGAATTGGGATCCGGTGAGAACCACTAAGATAATGAGAACCGTGAGAACTTCGCCTTACAAAATTTATTTTTAAAAAATAAGGACATTTTTGGGTTTGGCGTAAAATTTTATGGCTAGGTAACAAACATCTTGGTCGAAAAAATATAAGTTACTGATGGAAATTGAGTTGAAATACGATTTATTAATTTTCATGCACCTAGTAGTTAGTTTCATGCATCTGACAAATTTCATGCACCTAGTGCTCATTTTAATGCATCTAGAGCCCGTAATTTTCATGCACCTAGTAACTGTTTTCATGCATGTAGCAATTTTCGTGCACCTAGTGCTCTTTTTCACGCATTTAGAGTAATTTTAGTGTACAAAGTGAATTTATGTACACTAAGTACATAACTTTTAATATAATCAATAACTTTTGTTTAGTTACTGCAAATATTTTGATTGAATAAACTAAAATAATTGTAAATAATCCATCAAAAGTTTCGAAACAAGATTTGGTGGAGATTTAGTGAGAGTTCTCACGGTTCTCATTATGTTAGTGGTTCTCACCGGATCCTGACCCTATATATATATATATAGAGAGAGAGAGAGAGTCAAATTCTTTTGAGTCCACCATTTCCATAGACTCCTTGAGTCCTCATCCTAGCCATTGGATGAGGGAGATGGATGGCTGAGATTTGTTGAATTAAAAAGCACACTTATCACTAATTAATTACTTATGCACTAATTAATTAACTTTCTCTCTCTACTTTTAATTAATCACTTTTGATCACTTTTAAGCACTTTTGAGCTGCTGAGATTTATGAGTGTAACTTTGATGCTTGCGAGTGAAACTCTAATATTTTAGAGTGTAACTTAAACTTTTTAAGGCGGTTTGTATGTAAAAATTTGAATTTAAACAATTTTAACACCTTACGAGTGTAACTTTGATGCTTTTCGAGTGTAACTTTAATATTTTCGAGCGTAACTTTAAATTTTGAAGACGGTTTTCTCTATAATAATTTGAATATATATAATTTTAACATTGTACGAGTGTAACTTTGCTGATTTTCGAGTGTAACTTTAATTTTTTTGAGACGGTTTTGGATATAAAAATTTGAATTTATATAATTTTAACATTTTACAAGTGTAACTTTGATGATTTACGAGTGTAACTCTAATATTTTACGAGTGTAACTTTAGTTATTTTAGATCATTTTGAGTGGAATTTTTTGAATTTTATTACATGTTGAATTTATGTAATTTACTACAAATTTAGTCCTTTATGAGTGTAATTGTAGTCATTTATAAATGTAACTGTAATCCTCTAAGAATGTAACTGTAATACTTTATGAGTGTAACTGTAGTCCTCTATGAGTGTAACTGTAGTCCTCTATGAGTGTAACTGTAATCCGGCCACCACAAACCAACCCACACTCACAAAAAAGATAGATCTAGGAAAAAAATGAAAACAAGAGTAAAAAACTAAAAAAAGAAACAGATCTCACATCAACAAGTGTAACTTTTAATGTCATTTTGTGTTACTTTAATAGTGTTACTTTAATAAATATTGTGTGTTACTTTAATAGATGATATATGTGACTCTAATAAATAAAATGTGTAACTTTAATAAATAAAATGTGTAACTTTAATAAACGATATATGTGACTTTAATAAATAAAATGTGTAACTTTAATAGACGATATATGTGACTTTAATAAATAAAATGTGTAACTTTAATAGACGATATGTGTGAATTTAATAAATAAAATGTGTAACTTTAATAGACGATATATATGACTTTAATAAATCAAATGTGTAACTTTAATAGAGAATTTGTGTTACTTTAATAGAAGTCATTGTTACTTGACACCCCTTTTTCAGATTTAGAATTAATAATTAGTGTTACTTTAATAAACGATATATGTGACTTTAATAGATAATTTGTGTTACTTTAATAAAAGTCATTGACATTTGACAAAAATTTTCAGATCTGACAAAAAATGAAAAACCAAGAAATAAATACTAACAAACAGATTTTTTTTTTTTAAAAAAAAAACAATCACCACATATGAAGGAGAGAAATAAAAAAAAAAAAAAAAAAAAAAAGAAGAACAACACCACGACAGGCGACAGCCACGCCTACCAAGCCCGACACCCTTCAGCTACCCACGACTCCTCGATACCCCACCCACCACCCTAAACCACCCACGAACCCTCCCCCAACCCCGACTACCGCAACATTCACCACCAACTGCCACGAAATCCCATGAATCCTCCAGATCTGGAAAAACAAAAAGAGATGACAGGAAATAAAGTGACGGCAGGCGGCCTTCGTGGCAGAGGAAGAGAGGGAGGTGGAGGAGGGAGCCAGATCTGATTTGTTGGGGTGTTTGTTGGTAGATGATGGATGGTGGGTCGTGGTGGGCAGTGGGGCGTGGTGATGGTGTCGTAGGTGGAGCGTCGTGGTGGGGTTTGGTGGTTAGTGGCGGTTAGTGAAGCAGATTTGGGGAGTGGTGTTGGTGACGGTGATGGTGGGAGGAGGTAATAGTGGAAGGAGGTGGTAAGTGGTAGTCAGGCGGTCGGTGTGGTGAGGGCCCCAGATCTGGTTGTAGGAGTTATGTGGTAGGTGGTGGGTGGTTGCTGTGGTGGATAAGAGGCGGTGAGCGTCGAGGGTGGTCGTGGGGAGTGATTTATTTGGGTGGTGTCGGTGGGTAGTGGTGGTTGTGTGATGTTGTGTGAGAATGAAGGATGAATGAATTAATTGGGATATTTGATTTAGTTGAGTTTTAGAGAGATGAGAGGATGAATATTATGTGAAATGAGAGAGAAGTGATTGTGAGGAAAATCTTATATAGTGAATTAGTGAGGTTTAGTGATTAATTAATGAAAACTAGAGAGAAGGTGATATTAATCATAATTTTGGAGTATCAATCTCAGCCATCCATATCCCCATATCCAATGGCCCTAAAAAGGACTCAAGGACTCTAAGGAATGGGGTGGACTCAATTGATCCTTACTCTATATAGAGGTGGGTTCAAATGAGTCCCTCCTTCTCTTTTGAGTCCTTGAGTCCTAATCCAAGCCATTGGATCAAGAGGATGAATGGCTAGGATTAAAACAAAATAGAGGGTCAAGATTGTGAGATACACACAATCCAATCCCTTCAAACCCTAATATATATACCCTTTCTTCACTCATCTTCTTTCATTTTCACATTTCTCATTCTCTTTCTACCTCCCTTCTCTCTCTAACATCCTCTTTAAAAAATACCAAAAAAAAAAAAAACCTAATCTAATCCCACCGACCCCACCCCCACCGCCCCCTGCCGTGCTTCCCCTGCCGCGCCTCCCCCTTCCCGATGCTCAACCGCCCTCCTCCTCCCTTTTCGTACACCACCACAAACACCACACCCACCGTCATCCTCCCGCCTCCTTTCTCGGCCTCCTCCTCCACCCTCCCCCCTCCTCCCGCCTCCATCCTCCCCTCTGCCTCCCTCCTCTTTCCGTCCCTTTATTTTTTTTTCTATTTTCCAGATGTGGTTTTGGGTGGTATGGGTTGCGGTAGTGGTGGTCTTGCGGTGGTGGTGGTGGTGTGGGGGCAGTGGGTCGACGGCGACAACAGTAGGGAAAGGAGGATGGGGGGTTTGGGGTGGTGGGTCGGAATTGCGACAGAGGGTGGGGGGGTTGGTGGCGGCAGTGGGGTGTTGTTGATGTTGCCGCCTCCTCACTTTTTTCAGATTCACTTTTTTATCTACCACTATCATTTCAAATCTTATTTTTTATTTTTCAGATTTACTATGTTTTCTATTTTATTTTATTTTATATCTCATTTTTTTGTGTCTTTTTTTTCTAGATATAGTTTATTTGTTTTTTTTTTCTAGATCTCATTATGTATTTTTTGTTTCTAGATCTAATTTATTTATTTTCAGATTCACTTTTTTTTTTTTTCGTTTTTCATTTTTTTTGAATTTCTTATGATTTTCTATTTTATTTTTATCTCGTTTTTTGTTTTTTTTGTTATTGATTATTTTTAGATCTAAAATTACACAGTTATGGACTAAAGTTTCACTAGTTTGTAATAAAGTTTCACTAGTATGTAATAAAGTTTCACTAGTATGAAATAAAGTTTCAGTAGTATTTATTAAAGTTTCACAATTATGTACTAAAGTTTCACAATTATGTACTAAAGTTTCACTATTATGTACTAAAGTTTCACTATTATGTACTAAAGTTTCACTAGTATTTACTAAAGTTTCACTATTATGTACTAAAGTTTCACTAGTATTTACTAAAGTTTCACTAGTAGTATGTACTAAAGTTTCACTAGTAGTATGTACTAAAGTTTCACTAGTAGTATGTACTAAAGTTTCACTAGTAGTATGTACTAAAGTTTCACTATTATTTACTAAAGTTTCACTATTATGGACTAAAGTTGCACTGGACTAAAGTTATCTTATTAAGGACTGAAGTTACTAAATTAATGATTATAGTTACATTAGTATGGACTGATGTTACACTAGAAAAGACTAAAGTTACCTAAACATGAGTTACACTATAATTGACTAAAGTTACACAGTTAATAAATGAAGTTTCACTAATAAAGGTTAAAGTTACACATATTAAAATATTAAAATTAATTCATATTTTAACTTAAAGTTACGCAATTAAGAATTAAAGTTACACTCATAAAAAACTAAAATCACATAAATTTGTTTAAAAATTATATAAATTCAAATTTATATACTCGAAATCACATTTTAATTTAAAGTTACAAAAATGATGGTTGAAGTTTCACTCTTAATGACTAAAGTTCGACTCATAAAAAAAACAAAAATCACATAAATTTGTCTTAAAATTACATAAATTCAAATTTATATACTCGAAATCACATTTTAGTTTAAAGTTACACAAATAATGGTTGAAGTTACACTTTTAATGACTAAAGTTACTCTCATAAAAAGGTAAAAATCACATAAACTTATTTTAAAGTTACATAAATTCA
>JAIUZE010015523.1:0-26341 GCA_022085475.1 Heliosperma pusillum
AATTCATGTCATAATTGGTTTTCGTCTAAAATATTAAGCTTTTTGTCATGTGAACAGAATTATTGGGATGAGATGAAGAAACGAGGGGAGTTTGTTCCTTCTGAAAGAGAAGGTGTGTTGGTTAAGGCAACGGGGAAATTTGACCGACCTGGATTTACAAGAGGAGCTGGAGGCTCTGTTGGTTTTACTAGCTTTTTTGGAAAATCAAATAATCCGGGAGTTAATAAGAAGTTGTATACGGAAGATGATTTTCGGTTGTTTAAGGAAGCGGTGAAAAAAGAGGCAATGGTTGACGTACAAAGCTTGGTAAAACAACATGTGTCAGAAATTTTAAAGGATCATCTCCAATCGAAGTCGTCAAATGACATCGAAATTACAAAGACTAAAGATGTCTCCTCCTCTCAGGTTCAGAACAGTTGTCATTCTACCAAGCTTGATGATCACTTTCTTGAGTTAGAGGTATGTATAATTTGTATGACTATCTTATATTACTAGCTTTTAGTTAAAATTTTACATTTTCCTTTTATTTATTCTTGCAGGGTCCCGTCCCATGTCGGCTGGCTGTGTTTGTTGCTGAGTCAAAAATCGTTGTCGCCGAGGGAACAGTATGGCCATGGGTAGAAGGTAAGATGGTGCACAACACACCATTGACTTGTCAAAATCTTCACGTATCCATTGATCATGTCATAGATGTGAATGCACTACTTCCAATTCCGTGGGATGAACATGAAAGGGTTGGTGAGGTTATCGGAAGCTTTGCACAATGGCCTAAATCATTGGTTTTGTTAGGAACTAACGAGGTAATAATAAAATGTACATGTAATTTATTTGCAATTATATTTTCAACTAAAAAAAAAACTAGTTAAGTGTTGTATTAACTCTATGCTAGGATGATCCTATGGCTAGAGATGAGGGTCAACATGTTACTCCTAAAGAGACGGCTAAACCCACTTCAGAAAAAATGCATACGTCTGCTAGAAAGAAGGTTCAAGAGGTCGTTGATCAGGAGGTAATGAGCCACTTACTGGTTTGATTTTTAGATGTTTTTGTTATTATTTATTCTTATTTGGTTCTTAAAACATAAAATTATTAGGTGATGTCAACAAAAAAACAAAAAGGCCCTCTAAATAAGGACGAGTTAAGCCATTTGGATGTGCATTGTCAGAGATTGGAAGACATGATATGTTCTGCTTATTCCGGAGGATATTCATTGTTTACTATAGAGATTAGTAACTTAGTGTATTCTTACGAAAGCCCGATTAAGCTGATAATCATGTTTGATGATATTAGGGAGATTTTCATATATGAATGGTTAAATATATCGATACTTCAACTTTGGGGAAGGTATTATTTTTCTCATAATATTTCAATTGCGTATTTCTTTATAAATGTCTGTATATACATTTATATACTTATAAATTTTATTCTCACAAAATTGTAGCTTCTTATATGAATATGGCACACAATGTGGAGTGACGAAAGAACTAGTAGGATTTTTGTGTCCCGATAGACTTTGCACATATATGCAATCTTCTGTTGAGATGGAGAGATACTTAACTGCAGCTTTAAAGAAGCAACAAGATAAGAGATATGTGATCGGTGCTTTTTATGAGTCGTGAGTATTAAATTCTTTTCCTGCATTTTATCAGTTAGATGACTAAATCAAAGAATTTATAAGTTTGTTATTTTATATAGCTCGCATTGGATGTTGGTTGTATTTTATCTTCGAGATAATATTGCATATATTTTTGACTCGGATCAAGCGACAAAGAAGAAATGGGAGATAAAAAGTTGCTTATCATTGTAAGTTCAATTGCTAACAACATCAAATTATAGTCATTTATTTATGTATGAATGATAGGTAATATGATTACTTTTCATGTATAACATTTTAGGGTTTGGAAAAGGTATTCTTTTAGGGCTGGAACGCGCAATATGTCAAAAAACAACGAGCTTCAAATAAAAATGATCGAGGTATGAAGTTGTCTTTCTTAACAATTCAATTACGCCGCTCTTACCAGCCTACCCCATGTATTTATATATTTTGTTCATGCATTTTGATTCATCTAGAAAATGTTTGATTTTGGTGTTATGTGATCTTTGTCCAATCTTCCATTTTGCACGTTGAAGATTGATTCGGAGAATAATCAAAATGATAGTTTGACACTATACTTGTTTAATTGATTAAATAACGGGGCTTACTAAGTCACTTTATTTAATTTATTATTACCTTGTGATTGTAGCGTATATATTTGAGCTTATAGTCTTTACTTAACTATTAAATTTGTAAAAATATAGTGCCCTCAACAGCCAGGAAGTTATGAGTGTGGTTATTATGTTATGAAGTGGATGTATGATATTACCTTACACTACGCATCATCAGAGGACGACATAGAAAAGGTATATCGATTTCTTAATATGTAATGACGTTGTTTGAATTTGTGTACAAATATATTTTTATTTAATTTTTTTTAAGTGCCTACCTCTTCTAAAATTGCGTTCACTCCCTGATTATCGTCCGTTTTTATGTAGTGCGTTTCAGGTACGGAAATGAACACTGAACTAATGAATGAGGTTCGAGAACTGTGGTCACTTTATTGTGTAAAGAACATCTAATGTATGTAATAGGCTTAGATTCTTAGAAACTGCAACCGAACACATAAAACATTTTTTGTCATAGGATCTAGCTAGTACGTACTGTTTTTAATTACTTTGTTGAATGGATGGATTGTATTATGTATGGCATTTTTTTGGTATGAAATGAAGTTGTGTTTGTTGGAAGCCGTGAGGTTGCTGGTTTATTGTTTGTGTCATTATCGATCCAGTTTGCAGGTATTTAATAGTGTGGGAATGTGAACTTTGCAAAGAAGGTGCTGCTGAATTTTATGCAGCATTTAATTGCGGCTATATTATTGAATTTGCATTGCTCAAATTTACATCGGTTATAGAAAAGAACCGATGTTAATGTAAATGCAATTTAATATAGTTTACATCGTTTACTAATTAAAACCGATGTTTATAACAGGTAAAATACATCGGTTTAAGTTATAATTGATGTAAATAAGGTGTTATTTACAACGTTTTTGATCCAAAATCGATGTAATTAATGAATGTTAATATAGTTTACATCGGTTACTAATTAAAACGGATGTTTATAACAGGTAAAATACATCGGTTTTAGGCATAATTGATGTTAATAAGGTCATATTTACCTCGGTTTTGATGGAAAATTAATGAAATTAAGACCTTATTAACATCGGTTATACCTACTAACCGATGTAATTTTAATGTCATTAACATCGGTTGTACAACCGATGTTTTTGCTAAAATAGCTGTAAACAACGCCCCCAGAAACATCGCCCAAAACCGATGTAAATAAACCTAAAAAAACGATGTGAATGGCACTTTTTCTACTAGTGTTGCCAAATGTCAAGATCAAGCATACTCATCTATAGATTCATTCCATGCCTACTGTGTACAAGACTTCCCCATGTATGCACAATTCAATTAATATTGAATCATTATCTTTTGAAAGCTCTAAGTTTGGGAAATGTAACATGATAGCATAGTAAACAAGCCAGCAAAGCATGAAAAGCATTCAATTGTGTTCAGAAATTTTTAAATTTTCTCAAAAATCTTCTTTTTCTTTTATTCAAAATTTGAAAAATGATCAACTAAAATGCAAAAATGGGAAAATGCAATCCCTCCCCCAAGCTAAACATCACATTGTCCTCAATGTGAGCACAAAGACAAAATATGCAATGAGATGCTTAATGGGAAAAGGGAAAATGAAAGAAGAGTGAAGCTTACTAGTCAGCGCGGACTCCCCCAAGCTAGTCTTTTGGACTTGACAAGGAAGGTCTTCATAGATTCTTCAAAAACTCTCTCATCTGCAAGGTAAATCTAACAAAACAACGAAAAAGGGAAAAATAAAAATAAAATGCAAAAAGAAAGGGAAAACACGGGTTGCCTCCCGAGCAGCGCTGGTTTAACGTCTCGCTAGACTCTTTATTAATGAAAATCATTCTTTGTGCCTTAAAAAGCATGTCAATGCCCTTAGAAGTCGATCATATACCTGCGCATGAGCTATACAAAAACATATGTAAGCAATTGACAAGATATAGGCATGAAATATTGCAGGTAAGAATTGATATATCTTATCATTGTGCGCATGACAAACTTCATAGATGACCACTGAACTGCTCCACTCGTCAGTGAGAGATGGAGTGAAATGTTTAAGATCATGGAACAAACCATTAGTTCCCAAAATATCATTAGTGGACTCTAATTGGGGGTAGGGTGAATCAAAGGATTGGGAATCAAAAATGGGTGGTTGATCCCACTTAATTTCAAGGCTAGGTTCACAAAACCCAATATCATTTTCAAATAAATCTGGAATATCTTTAGCGAAGGTATTTTCAAAGAAATCTGATGACTTTCCATTGGAGTCACAAATGGGCTTAACAACATCCTTGTCTAAAGTCTCGACTACCATATGGTCAATATCAATAATGGGGGTCTCAAAATTGTCAAATGGACAACACTAGAGTGACTTTCAATAGAAAAGGTTGGACCATCATCATCGTCATCTATTAATTCATATGATTGGGGAGAATTAGACTCACGTGGAGGGGCTGAAAAAGCATAAGGAAAATTGATTGGCTTACATCTTTTAAACGTGGGTTCTTCCTTTTGCCCTTTGAGCATTTGAACTAGAGCCCTCATTTCATTGAGTTGCTCTTGGATTCTCAACCACCGGTGCGTTTCATCCCGAGATTGGGATGCCATAAAGTCAAAGAAAATCCAAAGTTCCTCTCCTCTCTTCTGATAAAAACTTCCACCACTCAATTGCATAGCCAGGTTACGACACTCAATGAGCATTCCATGAATCACGACATCTCTCATATAGGTCTCATCAAGGGTATACCCAAGAGAGATAATATGGTTAGAATAGCTATAAAATCGGTCGAGGTATTCATGGAAAGGCTCATTCTCGCATTGTGGAGGTTGGAAATAGATAGTCATTGAGAGAAAATAAAGCAATCCTTTTGAAAGAAAATATTCCTTTTACCTGAAAAGAGTCACTATACTACAAGGAAAAGGTGAGAAAAATCTCAAGGAACAAGTGTTCCTCGAGACAAAAGAAAAGAAAAAAAAAAGACAAGGTAAAACTCTACTAATCACAAATAAACAAAACCGTGCTCCCCGGCAACGGCGCCAAAATTTGACAGGGTTGTCCCGTACCCTAATCAAAGATAAATAACCCAGACTAGGCTAACAACAAATTAATGTAATTAGGGAAATAAGGGGTCGATCTCGGGGAGACGGGAGATACATGTGAATAGTTATGGTTAGAACTCTACCTTGTACGATTGGCAAATGTTTGTCACTAATTACTAAATGCTATAATAAAAATGATAACAATACAATAAAGAAAAGGATCTAGGGAAGTAGGTTCACACATGTAGATTAACATATTGATGAAATTTGTAACACCCGCAAATGTACCCTATTTTAAATAGTAAAAATATTTTACGGATACTTTTCAGCGAATTTTAGTTTTAATTTGGAATTTAATTTTCCGAGTCGAATTTAGAATTTCCGAGTTCGTATTTGGAATTTCCGAGTTCGTATTTGGAATTTCCGCGAGATTCCATGTGAAACCCGTCTTAAGTCGTTTTTGACTTTTGTTGACTTTTTTCCCTTACACATCTCATACTACTCCTAACCTATTTCATTCTCACAACTCAACATTACTTCATCACTAAGAAACCCAAATCAAAACCTAGCTTCCATAATCATCCAAGCTTAGATTCGTCATAACTCGCTCGTTTCTTGCTCAAATTCACGTAAGTTCGTCTTATTCTTCCCCTCTCATCTTCCTCTATCCGTATTGTTAATAAAATTACCGTCTTTCTCGCTTTTTAAATTATCCGTCTTTCTCAAGGTGAATTATATTCATCTTTTGTTATCTAATTGTAGGTGGAGACTTTCTAGAAATCGATTAAAGACGCAAAAAGGTAACGGTGAAGGGTTACTCGATATCATTTACGTGTTTTACATGCTTCTATGTTAGAATTCGTATTTAGAATACGATTAGAAAGCTTAGGATTCATGTTATTGATGATGATTGTTGTTAGTTGATGATTGTTGATGATGATACTTGTTGAGAATTGATATGAGAATTGATATGAGAATTGATATGAGAATTGATAATTTATGATAATAGTTGATGATGGTTGAGTTTAGAAAAAAATGGAGTTGTCTTGACCCAAGTCACGGTCGTGAAACTCAAGTCACGAGCGTGAAATAGTGGCTGACCAAATACCCTTGCGTAACAGAGAGTTTCACGGGCGTGAAATACAAGTCACGGCCGTGACTTGTGCAGTTTCACTACACTGACCCCTTTTCGTAAAATAATCATATCTCCTTCGTTACTTGCTTGTTTTGGGCTTGTGACCTATCTTTGGAACCGTAAGAGGACAAGCTATCACCTCAACTTAGAATTTCTGTATTTGCATATCTAGAACTCTAGTTATGACAGTTTGAAGTGGACCCTTGTTTTAGTTAGTTTTCAAACTTGTTGTTTTGAGATAAGATCTATGTTTCCTATTTATTATGCTTCTTAAACTTGGTCTAATGCTTATGTATCATGTATTGATTCATTTTTATCATAGTTAATTTATATAATTACCTATTCTCATGTTTTGTGACGGTTTTTGGTATGGTCCCACTTTGAGTCGGTTTTTACAAATGTTACGGTTTGAGCACTATTTTGTTATGTGCTTTGTACTCTCATTTCTTGGCTACCTCCACGTTCGTAAGGCTGGAATGTCGGAACGGGGAGGTATCCTACTGCTTGATGCATGTGTTAATGGGCATACGACGACGTTGTTGGGAGGCGAACGCATTGCGTTGATCGACCCGGCCGTCAAATGTTGTGTACTTGCGAGGTGGTGTTATTTGCATGTAGCGTACCGCTTGTTATGAGGTTTGTGCTCTTTTCCACCTCTTTCGTGAATTATCGACCGAATTGGGGTACTCGGCGTCTATGATTGACCGAGTCTTGGATGCGAACATTTATCGCATGTCGAATCAGAACACGTTATTCCGAGAGTCTGGCCAGGTTTAGACTAGGACCGTATTATTATCGTCATCCTACCGGAGGAAATTAGTCCACATATATGAAATGTGATCGTGTATGCGTTCAGGTAAATGTTTATCTCGTGGATGCCTTTTAATCATACTTGCCATGTACACGGTGCTAGTGCGTTTCATTTACCGTGAGAGATGTTGTCTTTGTGTCGTTGTGTTTGGATGCGTGATTACATGATTGATTATTCATGATCATTGCATTGACTTGGCATGGTTTGTTTGTCGAGTCTCAATCTTATCAAACTTATAACGCTAACGGTGAGATGTAAGCCCTAGTGAGCGTATTCCGTTGCCTAAGAGTGTCTTCCCCGAGTCTTTGTATAACATGATGGATTCGGACTTGTACTTCTTATGCTCTTATCATGATATATTGAATTACCTATCTATCCTTATCGTATTTCACATGTATATCTATATATGCATGCTTCTACTTTTGTGTTTCCTTTTATGTACGTTTAATGTGATATGGCTGGGAGCACCCGGAGTTACTCCCCACTGACTGTGGCGTTCATGTTTTTCATGGATGAACAGGTTGCTTGATTGGATGGCTTTTTGCTTGTAACACCCGGAAATGTACCCTATTTTTATAGTGAAAATATTTTACGGATACTTTTCAGCGAATTTAAGTTTTAATTTAGAATTAATTTTCCGAGTCTAATTTAGAATTTCCGAGTTCGTATTTGGAATTTCCGCGAGATTCCATGAGAATCCCGTCTTAAGGCGAGTTTGACTTTTCTTGACTTTTGAGCCGCCTTTGACTTTCGTTGACTTTTCCGACTCACCCTTTACTTATACTCCCTCCTAACCTTAACCTAATTCATTCTAACACAAACACAACACATTTCTTCTTCCTTAAGAAAACCATCAAAACCTTGCCTCCATTTTTTTTATCCGTCTTAGATTTGTCGCTACTCCTTCGTTACTCGTTCAAATTCACGTAAGTTCGTCTTATTCTTCCCCTCTTAGCTTCCTCTATCCGTATTGGTAATAAAATTACCGTCTTTCTCGCTTTTTAAATTATCCGTCTTTCTCAAGGTGAATGATATTCATCTTTTATTATCTAATTGTATGTAGGTGGAGACTAGGAAGGTTTAGAATCGTTTAAAGACGCGAAAAGGTAACGGTGAAGGGTTACTCGATATCATTTACGTGTTTTAATGTGTTTTCCATGTTAGAAATCGTATTTAGACTATGATTAGTAATCTTAGGAATCGTGTTGTTGTTGGTTGTTGTTAGTTGTTAATTGATATGAGAATTGATGGTTTGTGATGATAAATGATGATTTTGTTGTTGATAACATGTTGATTTTTGATCGTCCTTGAATCCCGTGAAGGACACAGGATGCGTTGGTAGACGCAGGCTGCGTCGTAGGACACAGGCTGCGTCGTGGTGACGCAGGCTGCGTCATACGCTGCCAACAGAAATTTTCCTGCACTGACCCCTTTTCGTAAAATGATCATATCTCCTTCGTTACTTGCTTGTTTTGGGCGTGTGACATCTCGTTGGAACCCTAAGAGGTTAAGCTATCACCTCCACTTGGAATTTCTGCATTCCCATATCTAGAACTCTAGTTATGACCGTTTGAAGTGGACCCTTGTTTTCGTTGGTTTCCAAACAACGTTTTTTTGGAGAGGTGAACTATGTTTTTATTCATTATGCTTCATACACTTGTTCTAATGCTTATGTATCATGTATTGACTCATGTTTATCATATTTAAACTTATATGATTCCCTATTCTCATGTTTTGTGACGGTTTATGGTATGTTCCCACTTTAAGTCGGTTTTTACAAACGTTACGGTTTGAGCATTGTTTTGTCTTGTGCTTTGTACTCGCATTCCCTTGGCTACCTTCCCGTTCGTAAGGCTGGAATGTTGGAACGGAGAGGTATCCTACTGCTTAAATGCATGTGTTAGTGGGCATAAAACGACGTTGTTGGGAGTTGAACGCTATGCGTTGATCGACCCGGCCGTCAAATGTTGTGTACTTGCGAGGTGGTGTTATTTGCATGTAGCGTACCGCTTGTTATGAGACTTGAGCTCTTTTCCGCCTCTTTCGTGAATTGATCTACCGAATTTGGGGTATTCGGCGTCTAGTGTAAGACCGAGTCTTGGATGCGAAACGTCATCGCATGTCGAATCGGAAAACGGTTTATTCCGAGAATCTGGCCAGGTTTAGACTAGGACTGGATATTTATATCGTCGTGCTACCAGGAGGAAATTAGTCTACATATACGAAATGTAGCATCGTGTATGAGTTCAGGGAAATGTTTATTCCGTGGATGCCTGTTAATCATACTTTTCATGTACACGATGCTAGTGCGTTTCATTTACCGTGAGAGATGTCGTCTTGTGTCGTTCTTGAATGCGTGATTTCATGATATTATTCATGGTCATTGCATGATTGGGCACCGTCTATGTATTGGGTTATTTGAATGGATGATAACATGATGGATTTATTCATAGTCATTGCATGACTTGGCATGGTTTGTTTGTCGAGTCTCAATCTTATTAAACTTATACCGCTAACGGTGAGATGCAAGCCCTAGTGAGCGTATTCGGTTGCCTAAGAGTGTCTTTCCCGAGTCTTTGAATAACATGATGGTATCGGATTTGATTTCCACATGATCTTATCATTATATATTGGATTGCCTATCTATTCTTATCGTAACTCACATGGATATCTATATATGCATGATTTTACTTTTGTATTTCCTTATATGTACGTTTAATGTGATATGGCTGGGAGAACCCGGAGTTACTCCCCACTGACAATGGCGTTCATGTTTTTCATGAATGAACAGGTTGCTTGCATGGATGACTTTTTGGATATGATATTTTGGGGTTTGGGTGTGAGCTAGCGGGCGTTGTCCCTGGAAGTTCACCTCTAGACGACTTTAGCTAGTTTTGTTAAACACTTGTTCTTTGCTAACATTTTAAGAGACCCCGTCTCTTTGTTGTATTTTCCGCATTTAGTTGTAATATTTTGACACTCCTCGTCTTATTTAACTTGCATGTATAAAAGTTTTTAAAATTACCTATTTCCGCTATATAATTCACATGCTTGTATGTTTTATATTTCCGCATTCGCGAGGGTTGTCACACACACTGAGCCACTTGACTAAATTGGGCTTTTATTATTTTGTCTGCTATTTCTTTTCCCACCATATCAAAGCACATTTAAAACAGTCGGATTTTATTTCATATACTATATGGATAGGTAGCGTACCTAATTTGTAAATTATCCGAATGAAACAAGTGCTCATTAAACCTACATTGACCACGAGAACAAAGCGTTTGTAGCTCATGATGTTGTCTTTCAATAAAAATAAGATTATTTCTTCATAAGACAGAGTGGGAGAAAATGTTTCAAGAACCACAAACTGAGCATATGGTCCGAAAAAAAAGTTTCCTCATTGCTTGTTCAGTAGTTGTTTCTACAGAACCTTGGAGGTCAGGTGAAATTTTTTCATAGTGATGAATTCGTATTACTATGAGAAAGTGACTCACATGTGAATTATAAGAGATTGTTTCTAGTCCCAACTTTATGCCATGGCTTAGAGTCATGCGATTCGTAATGGACTCCATGCGCGATGGTCAAGTATGTGACCTGGTAAATTTTACTTGAAGAAATACCATTTCAGTGTAATTTGATTTTTAAGATCGAAATTTGCATGGATGAACATTAAAATGTTTTCAAAGATAAATTGGTAGGCAAAGAGTTTGCACCAATTGCAATGCTTTGATCCATTCGAAAATACTTAGCGATTGCAGCATTTCATAATAGTATAATGTCAATTGGATCTCAAGAACCACCTTCTTGAATATGATTTTAGGAGAGGTAGTATATTTTATATTCACCTGTGGGTTCGTAGATCCTAATTATCCTAAGTCAATGTAAAAATTTAAGAGAAGGTCTTAATGAAGCACTAAAGAGTTGGAATTAGTGTGTCAATCATGTTATAAAATATTTCTCGATATCTCGATGAATTATACTTATACAATAAGTTTAGTGGGAGTAATGTGTTTTTCATCAGTCTTATATGTGGAGACATATTGATCATTTTAGATGATGGAAGAGTTTTTGGAGAAGTAGAATACATCTCTTAGATATCTGGATTTATGAAGATAAATTTAAAAGGATATTAGCATTAAGTCAAAATTCTTATATTGATAAGATCTTTGACTAGTTCAAGGAAGTTGAACACATGATAATTGATTCCTTTTGCTTCCACTGCGGGATCAATTATATACGCTGTGATGTATGCTCAATCCGACACTTCGCATGCTTTGAGCATGACAAGTCGTTTGCAATCAAATCCAGTGAGAGTCACTTGCGATGCCATAAGAAATCCTGAAGTACTTGCGAAGGACTAAAGACATGTTCCATGTGTTTAGAGTTTAAAGTGAGTTGCGTGTAAAGGGTTACATACACTTCAGTTTCCAAACTGATCAAGGTGATTTGAAATTACGAACTGGCTGAGTTTTATAGAAGATTTATCTATTGGAAGAGTACCAACCAGAAAGGACTATTGGAAAGGTTCCAAGTATGACTGACATTTTCAAATATAAATGTCCTATTTCCACTGGAAGTGTTTCAGGCAGTTAATCATTGCAGATTTCACAACGGAAATGGAGTAAATTGCATCATATGATGATGCATATGAAAGTAGCTTGGATTCGACAGTATTGGAGGGACTAGGAGTAGTTCCTATAGTTGTATATCCTATCCCATGATACTGGTAACACAGTGGGAGCTACCTTTAGGCCAAGAGGGCCTAAGTCTAGATTCAAACCTAAACACGTACTCAGAAAGTTTTATGTAATATGGGATTACGTAGACAAAGGAAAATAGCAATCAGAATTGAGAAAGATGCAAGTATTGCTAATCCATTAGCCATGCCTTATACAGGCTGAACATGATAGTCATGTCATTTCAATGGGGATTGAAACGTGTATCTGAATTGCTGGAGATTATCGGATAAGAAATTATTGATAGCATGACAATTTTTCATATATATGATAATCGCATTCATTGTTAGAGTTTCATTAAAAACTCCTTTATTTAGTTTGACTAAATTTTAATACTTTTTTTATCCGAATTGGTTGAAAGAAAAGTTGAAACAATTCAAGTGAACATGATGAACTTAGTATTTTGTCCCTAGTCACTCATTTGAGGTGACGTCTCGAAGTGATTAGATTGTAAGTCGATCGATGGTAGGTTCCGCACCATTGGGTCATGGAGATGAGTGGTCGTTTTAATAGACAGACTATGGAGACACTCTGTCGGGCAGTGACCATGATAAAGTCCCTTATCAAAATTGTTGAAGCCTGGTCGTGGCGCGGATTTCTATTTTATTCCTATGAGTCGATTCTTTAGACTGGCGACCATTTACCTGAGGCGGTGTAGTTTCCGATTGACTTTGATTTTTGTCCTCGGTCGTGCCGTGAAAGTAGGCCGATGGGCATCTTCTAGGTAATGGTGATCTACATTATATAGTGTAAGATGGGTCAACAGGAATTGTCCACCCACGTTGGGTATTAACATCTTCGGGCCACTCGAGCAGCAGTGACTGGAAATGCGTGGCCACGCTCGGAAAATATCTCTGGTAGATTTTCCGGCCAGACAATTACTCTCCCAGATCGAGAAAACCACTCTATTTATAGTTTTCAATCGCAAGTGCGACCTGTAAGACACCTTGCGATGAGTGGGAGGATGTGACACAAAAGTGACAAGAGAATCGGTAGCACGCAACTTGTCGAGACAAGTGGGAGATATTGTAGGAGGAGGAGTCCTCCGCAATAGTGTTGCTATATGCACAACTTGTATCGGACAAGTGAGAGATTGTTGGAGTAAGTGTCCTCCACAATAGTGCATTTATATAATAAATTTCATTTGGAATATACGTGGCATGATTAGTATATTTTGATACTCCACGTCTATTGATTAACGTAAATCGATAACGCTCAACTGAATAGAGTTAGCCGTTATTGTCGTATGATGGCGGTGATCAACTGATCCCTTTAGGTCACACCTATAAGATGAGCCCCAAATAGAATACTAATTATTTGTATATGATAAAGTTTAATTAGCACATTACATATATTTGATATGTACGTTTAGTTACGAGAGTTATTTATTGAAAATTGAGTTAGGAAGTCATTCCACCTAAGTTTATTAGTCAATTATACGATAACTGACTGAATAAATTTTACGTCTTATTTAATACAATTAAATATGATTTAATTTAGTGATTAATTGTTAATTCATTAAATTAGTTGAGGTTTTGTAATTTTTTGAGGTAGAGGTAATTAGTTAATTATATTTACAAGGAGTTGTAAAATAAATTAACTGGGTATCGTGAGACCTATTATATATTGATATAATGGTAATATATCACTTAAAAGTTAAGTGCATATTGTTTATTAATTTTGTCATATAACTGTTATATGATCAAATTAACACTTAATTATATAAGATAATTAAGCATATGATCATAAGTATTTGTGGGACAAATATCAAAAATCAATATGAACCATTTTAGCTACATGTGGGCCGAAATTGTGCTCATATAGAGCAATGATTATTGTTCTTATTTTATCAGTACACTTATTCACATGATAGAGATATTACCTACACTACTTTAATCATTTTGTACAAACCAACACATAAAGCATTTGCATGTGATTTAAAATAAGGCACATATATACCCACTTGTATGGGTTGTGCCTTGTGATTGCACAAGAAAAAGAACAAGAGTTGTTTTGTTTCTTGCTCATGATTTTAATTCATGCTTCATCTCTTTAAATCTCAATACACTAATATTCCTCTATATTACTAGAGTAGGAATATTATTTATATTAGTAAAAGGTGAAATCTCTTCTCATTATCTCTTACAATAATAGTAGAGATTATTTGGGTTGATTTTTGGGTGCAACAAGAAGGAGACCTTCTACTTTGGAGGTTGGTTCATGGAGGATCATCCACTAATTCCATGCTCAAGAACAATAAGAAGGCGTCTTATTGTGCCTCTATTTAACCGAAAGTTTCTCATTGTATGGAAATTTCATCATATCTTTATATGTATACTTTTATATTTGCATGCATGATAACAAGATCCTAAATCATTAAGTTAATGTAATTTAATAAACTAATTAGAGAAGCCTAATTAGAGGTCTAGGACTTTCAGGATTAAGCTTCGTTTCTCATTCCTTTTCGCATTCATATTTAGTAAGTTTCTCTATGTATTTTTATAATTCAACTTATTGGCAATTAATTCGTAGAATTTGGGATTTGGGGGAATGATGATATGTTATGTAACAGTCCCACTTACTTGAGAGCATTTCATAAGACATTCCCAAATAAGAAAAGGCGTTACCATATCGACTACCCGAGTTAATACATATCAAATAACCAATAAGGATAATTTAAATACTTATTAAATGGAATAAATTACAATTACAAATTGAACCCAAACTCAAAATATCAAATATTTAACAAGTGAAATATATGTCCCACCAACTATGACTTTATTAAGTGAGCTCTCCTGAACCATCCTAAATTGCTTCTCAAATGCATCCTATACATATAATAATCTGCTAGAACTCACTGCTCACCATTTGCATGAATTATCAAATGGATCACAGATTCGCATCAGAGTTGAAAACAATAAACAAGGTTAGCGATGATTAACACAAACAACCATGCACAATAGACAATACAGTATCAACACAATCTATACACCACATCACCATCATCTTTGTCAATCACATACAAATATAGGTCATGGGTAAACCAATGACACCATGTTTGGGCTAAACAACGGAACATTAGGGCCCGCCTTCCAATGGATCACCTATGTCAGGCCTTGTCTGTCCCTCGTATGGGTCACCTCTGCCAGGATCCTTATCACGATGGATCGCCTTTGCCTCACAAAAATGAGAAAACCAAGATCCTTAATGTGCACATGCTCATTACAAAAGACGAGTCACAAAGAGCAATCCCGGGGGTGAAGCCAATCTCCCCAAGATAACCGCTAACCGCTCTGTTGAACATCCCCAACGCTTCACTCTTACCCGCACATACGTACTTCGTCTTCCCCTATCTCTTCCCTCGGCGTAATTTTGTCTGCCAACATCCATGCGTGCCTTCCATTACAAAACTCACCTTAACGCACATTGATACCTCGACATCCACACTTAACTTTCTCACACTACCAATTAACATTGCCGAACCCGTCAACACTAACGCTAAAAAAATTCCAAATAAAGTCTCTGTTGTCACAATAAGTCCCAAATATCACAATCTACCTCACTTAAAATGAATTTCGCCCTCGGAGCTCACACACCTTCATTGAGTAACTTACTACGACACCTACAGATTCACAATAATTAATATGATATTGATAATTTTAACAAAATCAAATGAAATCTACCAACTTATGAATTTTCATTTCCCCTTTTTAAAACAATTAATCCACAAATTTATTAAAATCTAGTTCAATATAAAACTTAAAATTTCCAGCTTCAAGTTTTTGAATTATGCCGCCCTTGACCACCGAATTTAAAAGGGATTAATTGATTATTAAATGCATTCCAACGACGATAATTTTGTCTTGAGGCCTCCACATAAAGCTCGCCGCATTTTAAAATTTCCAAATTGTCTAGAATAAAATGTTCATGACACAAACGCTTGGTCGAATTACAAACTTGCGATAACCACTTTTGATACACAAGGCAATACAAAACTAAGAAATTTCCACCATACTTTACGAAGCTCGACTTGAACTATTAGAATAGGAAATGAGACGTGAACTATTTGGTTCGAAATATAACTAGAAACAACTCACACCAAGCAATTTATCATTCCTAACACCTATTTAATCCTACATAAGATAACAATCTCACCCTTACCCACCTATCCTCTTAATCACGCCCACATACAATTGTTCCCTGTATTCACAGTCGTTCACACTAAGACTCTTTCTCGCTCTTCTTCCTCCTTTAACAAAGGATACCTTACTCGGATAAAAATTACGATAATCGGCGTACATAATGATATAAAAGAAAGTATAAATGTTACCGACATATTTCGTAAACAACGACAACAACAACACCACCACTTCATGTGTTACCCCGTCTATTCTCATTGATCATACCAATATCACGAAAAGATACAATTTCAATTCATGCAAAATAATACATAGACGCGTACACATCCAACTCACAAAGGTTTCATAAAAATCAAACAACGATCTAAACTAAATAAAAAAAACAACCATACAGTGAAGTATATAAAGAGCAGCGTCACTCGATCAAGTACCCACACAATACTCGGTCAAGTATTACACGTACTCAGTCGAGTAACCAACATCCATAAGCAGTGATCAATGAGCCTTTTACCCTTTTCCACATCTGTCATTCCACACGTAAACATGCACTTTCATCATCATATGCGCATAATTCACATCAAATGCATGGATGAGTCCATATCAATTCCACTTTACACAATAGAGACGTTTTTAATCGTCCACAAAGAACATAAGTCTAAGGAATCTACCAAGCTACAATTGCCAAGATCTCTTATTACACAAACATTGTCTTCAAAACTTCATCAAAAGAAAATAGTTTAACATCGACATGTAATTTAAAGGATTTCAAAACGAATAACTGTCACATCGGCCAAGAGGTAAGCCACGTATACTCCTCCTTTTCGCCATCCTAATCTCTTTGCATGCCTCCACCTACTGCGTCCGATGTTCCAACTCCAACTCCCTGCATACCCCCAGTCTTAAAGCCACCACCTGGAAAGCTACAACTGACATAACCATCACCAACAAATCGGCTAGTGGGGCTCGACTGACCCCACGATCTTACCAAGTAACCAAAAGCATGGGAAATAGGCGTAGCCCAATCGGAAGCTAGAACTCTGTAGTTATGGAAAACACCAGAATCATCTTATGTGCCTCTCCACCAACTCGGCTGACTACCCTCTCTACCAATATGCATTCAATACATAAGTTCTTACACATTTTTGCATCACGAAATCATGGTAATACTCCTATTAAGTGCTACATGGTGAAAGCGGGAGTTAAAGGTAGCCGAGTACTATGGGTACCATGGCTGACAAAGGGGTATGAGTCGAAATATGAGTCTCTGGAACCGATGTGGGCATAAAACTAACTCAAGGAGCCCGAAACTCATCCATGGTATAAGTGAGTTCCTCCGGTATAAGGTAAGTGTGAGGTGGGGACATCTCTGCCTCACTCATCACCACTATCGTCACTAAGAATAGTAAGGTGATCCGTGACAAGAAGACCTTTTCCACATAAAGGTTTACGTACAACGTTCATCTCTCAGCCACTTAACACCTCGGATCAAGATTGTTTCATTAAACAGTAGAATCCCCTTGGTAAATGGTTTATCATGCGCCCAGGTTCAAAATTAGCTACAGCCTTAGACAAACAAGTTCCAATCGCTCCACAGTCTAAAGAGAACTTAGTAGGAACCGTTATCTTTGCCAAACACGAACATACAAAAGCGGTGACACTAAAATAAAAGGGCTCCTCCTATAAAGGGTTTAGTAGCAAGCTAGAAGCAACATCTCATGGTAGTTCATCTTAGTAGTGTCGGGTCTATGAAAAGCGTACTACTCAGCATACGCACAAACAAACTCAAGGTCAAGTGTTGAGTATTATTTGTCAACATAGAAATCAGAACGGGTGTATGTTGTCATGTAAACAAAGGTAGGTACCTACTAGTGGCTTTGTAATGGTGGGATATTTCGTTATGGTCACCCGACGTTTCATTCTCCAATCCTTAACGCTCATCTACATATCCCAAAGTCAACTTATACTCCACATACGTAATCAAAAGGTAATAAAGTTGTGATGCTCGGGACCCGCGATCACGTGCCTCATCGAGGAGGAGGCACGATTGTGACGTCGTATTGAAGACGCGTTTGTGGAGTCGCCACCAACTTTTGTGGGAAGTTGGAACCGTTTGAAAAATTCATGTCATTTCAAGACACAATGTAATGACATGAACACTAAGAACTCGTTACCCTTAGCATTCTATGTCTAGAATGACTCTCGTGGATGCCAATGAATACAGGTGCTCACGGAGATCTAGAGTAAGGGGTGAGGGTACGTACTAGGAAGCTGTTTTGATCGAACAGCTAATCCCACGCGCCGCGATAGCGGCCTATACTAATGGTTAAAGAAACTCTTTTGTTATCGATGTCTGGTCGGTTATATGCATGATATGCCACATCCAAGTTTTGATCCTAGCATGTGCGTTAAGACTAGTCGGTTGACATGTCTTTTAGCAATCAATTAGGTCAAAGTAGGATTTAGATTCAATTGCATGTGAAAAAGACGAGAATCATACAATGATTACACGTGAATAAAAATTACAAAATAATAAAGATTACAACTGATTCGAGGGATCTATGTCAGAAATATGTTTGAAAGACGAAGGTTGAATAAAAAGAAAGAAATTAATAAAACTAAACGAAACAGATTAACAGGGATAATAAAATTAATAGTCGATTAATTAGCTAATTTAAACTGCGTCGAAGCGAACTAGGAAGTTTAGAGACAGAAACCAGCTCGGAACAGGCACAGCAGTTACTGCTCGTTGGTTATTTACAGTTTATTTATTGATGTACGAGTTAAGTGGAAGTGATTAAATTGATTTTAAACATGCTAAACTATATCAAAGACGGATCTAAGGACAAGGAATGAACGAATCTAACCTTTTAAGACATGATCTTGAAAATAAAGACGACAAAAACCCACTAATTTCAATTATTAGGGATCTAAGTCAAGAACTAAATAAATAAATATGAAGTAATGTTAAAAGGTAATCTTTGAAAGACTAATAAAAAAAGGTTTGAAAATGGTTTTAACATGAATCTGACATGAATCTTACATAATTTATACAATACAAAAGATGAAATAAAGATGGGATTATTACACCCTCAAACTAACATGCTTGACGAGACGAGTTAACTAAGTTGTCTTTTAATTTAGCAATAGCTCGACTGGATGGAATGAATGTGCCCTCGAAAAAGGAAATCGATTGATTAAAGTTGATTAATTAGGTTGAGTTGGTCAAATTGGTAGGTAAATGCTTGACGAGATAGGTACCCAAAACGATCTGAGCTTACGTGGTCGATTGATCAAGCACGTAGTTGTCAATAAGCTTAGAGCAAGGTCTAGAATGCAAAGAGAGAAGAGAAGGGGCAGAACACTCATGTGCTTTGAAAGTGTGCACGAACCTCTCCTTATTTAGGGAGAAATCCGAAGGGTTTTGTAAAACGAAATTTAGAAAATATTTCGGAAACCGGAAAAACAAAGCTGGGGAAGAGGCGCAGCACCTGCTGGTTACTTGCTGAGTTGTCTCCTACCATAAACAAAAGATTTCCATGTTTTTTTATGGAATTGCTGTAGATCTCGAATTCTTTTCAATAAAATACGGATATATTTTACCAAAAAGGATAAGCATAAATGAAAACAAAATAAAAGCAAATCAAAATGAAAACAATAAAGCAGGTGATGAATTAACAATGATAAAAAGGATCTAGGGAAGTAGGTTCACACATGTAGATTAACATATTAATGAAATTGGATTTAGAACATGCAAATAATTCATTGTGAGTTTGTAAGAATGATGTGTTCATTACAATCATAGATCAGATGGTCAAGCAGGCTTTTAGGCAATTTACTAGGTCTTAATTTACCATGTCATGCTTTGTCTATTCAATTCACGTATTTCTACCTTAGAAAAGAATTCCATTTTTGTCAATGATTTTGATCAGGAATCGTTAACTATCGTTATAGTCCAAACATGCATAGACACGGCGTTTTAAAAGCACAATTTCTTTTATCCAATTATCATCTTTTAATCAACCTCCATGGCTACCCTACACCCTAGAAAAACGTTTACTCACTCATGGCGATGTTTAAATCTAAGATGATGTTAATAATAAAAACTAGGATAGACATGTTTATTTGATTTTGACAGTATTTTAAGACTCTTAAATTGGCGATAATAATGACGCTAAATTGACAATCTAGGGAAACGAAATGATTACAACGATATTGAAATTGAATCTAAAATAACATGTAAAGAAAATAGCAATCAAATAAGAAAAATAAAGACTTTAAACAAAAGATAAAGTAGGAATACCTAGATGACGATCAATATAAACAACCGTAATAGAAATTCCTTTCATAGAATAGTCGATCCACAAATTACAATACTTGAACCACATAAAGGAGATTACAAAGATGGAACTTTTATTGATCTAGGCTAAGGATTTGATGTAGAAAAGACAGAAATAAACTAAGAAACTAAAGACGAAAAAGGAAGAAGAAAATGATCTAAACTAGAGAAGAGAGGCTAGGTTTCTCTCCTCCTAATCTAGGGTTTTTGTAAAGAGAGAAGTGTTTCTAATTGTGTGTGAGTTCTTTTTTGAGATGTGGTGGCTGAGGCATCCTTTTATAGCAGTAGGGTTTCGTGGGGAAGGGGTCATGCATTGAACATATAGGACAAAATAAAGGAAGTCGAAGCAAAAGCTCGGATCAGCAAGGATACCCGATCGTGTACACCACTTACCCGATCGGGTATGTAGTGATCTTGGTCAATTGACTTTTGTTTCATCTCCCTTGCATATGACTTGACTTTCATTATCCCCCTTGACCTCTTGAGTCGGGTTTGTTTATAGGGTTTGATGTAAAATGATGATTTCTTCGCCTAACTGATCGATCTTCTGACAACTGCGAATTCGTCTTTGATTTTTCTCTCTTTTGAATCAGTGGACCTTCTTGAAATGCCTTTGACTTGGTCCAGCTTGCTTCTTCAAATCGTTGGGTTCTAGGCAAATGCTCGGGAATATATAAAAAGTGCGTAGAAACGTCACTTTCCCTACAAAACGGGTTAGAACATAGGAATTCGCCTAGAAGACGATATTAGCTCATAAAATGGCTTAACAAAGCACAAATAAAAAACAAAACCGAGCTAAATTGGGGGTTAAAATCATACAAATATTCACTTATCATCAACATGTTGAAGTTGGTTGGTAGCTGTGCATTCACATCTTCATACTTTCGACTGTTTTCTCTGTAAATGTCATCCCCCTTAAGGTACATGAGTTGCTCCTCCAAATACTGGAGTCGTTTTTGAGTTTCAGTAGGGATTGGCTTAGGATCGACTTCAACTTGTCTATTGAATGGTGGTGGAAGGTTGTCATGCACACTCGTATCATGCATGTCGGGAGGAGGAATCCTAGTTTCCACAACGACGATTCTGTTTTCGATGACGTTGAGATGTGCATAAGCTTGATCTTGGCTTATTTGGAGACGAAGAAGCGCAGTTACGACTGGATCATTACCATTACGATTACTGTTACCATTATGGCCTTGAATACTATGTCCTGACATCTTGGAAGAAGCTGAGGCATGAGACCGATGACGAATCAAAACACAATCGAATATTTAGGACACTTACTCGAGAAGACTCGATTTGTGAAGTGGGAGTGTGCCATTATGTCAAGTGAGTTTTGAAATGACTAGATTTGAAATGTTTATTCCAGGCAACCATAGTGTGGTTGTTTATTCCAGGCAACTCGAAGGGGAGAAAAGATTTTGAATTTTAACTTGACATCCTGAAAGAATTTTGACTGAGTTTACACTACTTTAGGCCACCTTTAAAAATGCTTTACAATTTAAAAGGATTTTGTTTTGAAAGAACTTGTCATGATTTACAAAAGAGTGATCACATATGGTTATACATATATAAACAGGAAGAGTAATGATATGCTGAGTGCATTTAAAATGGATTCGGCATAAAAGGGTAGGTTGCCATACCAAGCAATCAAACCCAAGGTCGGTGCAGGGGCCCGTACAAAACATGAGTAAGGTCGGTTCCCAGTCCATTTCCCCGAGTAGTGAAAGCCCTTGGTGCTAACATAAGTACAAACCGCGGTATGGTTGACGTCAATCACTATCCATCCATAGATCCAAATAATAACTTGGACCGTCCGGACATGGCGATTGGTCGAAAGGGTTGGGTTAGGCCTAGGAAAGCTGAATAAAACGACCCAGGAGAGTCGAGTAATGAAAAAACCGACAACTGTTTCATAAATACTATTCCTTAACCATGTTCAAGTTCCACCCTGGGTACCAAGTGAGTGTATAATCCCCAGCGGAGTCGCCAAACTGTGATGCACGGGACCCGCGATCACGTGCCTCGACGAGGAGGAGGCGCGGTTAGGGCGTCGTATTGAATACGCGTTTGTGGAGTCGCCACCAACTTTTGTTGGAAGTTGGAACCGTTTGAATACTTCATCTCATGTCAACACACAAAGTAATGACATGAACACCTAACCATGCCCGCCTCGATAGCGGCCTCTACTAATGGTTAAAGAAACATTTCTGTTCTCGATGTGTTCTCGATTATATGCATGCTATGCAACATCCAAGTTTTGATCCTAGCATGTGAGTTAAGATTAGTCAGTTGACATGTATTTTAGCAATCATTTAGGTCGAAGTAGGATTTAGATTCAATTACATGTGAAAAAGACGAGAATCATACAATGAGTACAAGAGAATAAAAATTACATGAGAATAAAGATTCCAATGAATTCGAGGAATCTATGTCGGAAATATGTTTGAGAGACGAAGGTTGAATAAAAAAGAAAGGAATTAATAAAACTAAACGAAACAGATTAACAGCGATAATACAATTAATAGTCGATTAATTAGCTAATTTAAACTGCGTCGAGGCGAACTAGGAAGTTCAGAGACAAAAACCAGCCCGGAACAGGCGCAGCAGACACTGCGCCCTCTTAAAGAGGTGCATGGGTTTGTGCGTGTGTTCCTGAGTTGGGTTCTGGCTGTGAAACCTGAATCGCAATCAGTTACTGCTCGTTGGTGATTTACAGTTTATTTATTGATGTACGAGTTAAGAGGAAGTGAATAAATTGATTTTAAACATGCTAAACTATATCAAAGACGAATCTAAGGACTAGATATGAACGAATATAACCATTTAAGACATGATATTGAACTAAAGACCACAAAAACCTACTAATATCGACAATTAGGGATCTATGTCAAGAACTAAATAAATAAATATGAAATAATGTTAAAAGGTAATTTATGAAAGACTATAAAAAAAGGTTTGAAAACGGGTTTAACATGAATCCGACATGAATCTTACATATTTTATACAATACAAAAGAAGAAATAAAGATGGGATTATTACACCCTCAGACTTACATGTAATGAAGGTGCCCTCAAAAGAGGAAATCGATTGATTAAAGTTGATTAATTAGGTTGAGTAAGTCAAATTGGTAGGTCAATGCAACACGAGACAGGTACCTAAAAGGATCTGAGCTTACGTGGTCGATTGATCAAGCACGTAGTCGTCAATAAGCTTAGAGAAAGGTTTAGAATGCAAAGAGAGAACAGTAGGGGCGGAACACTCGCGTGCTTTGAAAGTGTGCACGAAAATCTCCTTATATAGGGAGAAATCCGAAGGGTTCTGAAATACGAAATCTAGAAAATATTCCTGAAACAGAAAAAACACATTTGTGGAAGAGGCGCAGCAGGGACTGCGACTCTTAGAAGAGGCGCATCACCTGCTGTGTTACTTCCTGAGTTGTCTCCTAACATAAACAAAAGATTTCCGCGTTTCTTTATGGAATTGCAGTATATCTCGAACACTCTTCAATAAAATACGCATATATTTTACCAAAAAGGATAAGTTTTGAAATATTAAATATCTCGAATATTTTCAAGCGTTCAGGCACGGTTTTTTTTTTAAAAGACGGTTATCAGATATTGAAGTGTTTTTTTACCCGGACTACAAAATGACTCTAATGACTGTCAAAACGACCGTATCGTCGCGTAGATGGCGACCAAGGGGTAGACATAACTGTTAGAGCTATCACTTGACGACGAACTTTTTAACTGTCATACATCGTTTTGCTTGTAAAACATGCGGCCCAATCATCACTGCGTGGTTGGCGGAAGGTGCATATTTGAGGTATCTACAATACTCACCCTTCTTATCATAGTAATAGGAACTCATAAATTTAATAGTTAAACTTGGATAAAAAAGTTCACGAAGACTATAAAGACCAATAATACCCAAATTGTCAAATATATGGTTGATATCAGAATCTAATTTGAGAATCCTTAAGAAATCGCGCTCCTACACATCTCGTCGTGGATATTGGCCTTCCCTGAGAGCCTCTAAGTGGTTGCAATTGGCAAAGTCACACAACTCTGCGTTTTGATATCCGAGTTATGCAGGGAAAAGTGGTTACGACGACTTCTCCAGCTCTTATTCTTGCTCTAGCGTGGTCCGTGCAGCGCAGGTCCTTTCTGTTCCATCATGCCTTGACATATCTAGAGTATTGAATCAAGTCATTTTTAGTTAAATTCGGGAACAAATTTTGGGTAGCAGAAACCTTAGATTGCAAACATGGATTTTTTGAATTATTTTATGGTAATAAAGAGAAGCCTAACTAGGAATTGAATAACGTAAACAAATATTATTAGTTCAATAGCGGTAATGGAAGATTTAGAGTAGAAAACCGAAAAATTTTCCTTGAGTCTTGAGGAGATCGAAAATAGCAAGATTTAAATGAATAAGAGATGAGATTCTTGTTGCAATCGGGTTACTAACAATAAAGAATGGTTTAGATGTAGATTTGATGATTGTTAAGGTGGTTGATAAACCCTTTTAATCGATGAGGGACGAGTTTTTGAACGAGGTCTAGGGTTCATAGAGAGGGAATATTCTAATGAATCGGGTAAAGTAAGAATATGTTTGGATAAATTTAAAATTATAGCTCGCGACTAGTGGGAATAACATCCATTGGTAGAGTGTGCTGGACACTCGGTCGAGTACGCAGCGCACTCTGTCGAGTACGACTGCTCGTTCGAGTAGTCTCAACGTATTCAGTCAAGTACTCATACATACTAAATTACCTAGTATTGTTCTCAAGCACTCGATCGAGTAAATGGGCTACCCGATCGAGTACCCTCCAATCGGTCAAGTGTCTCTAAAATACTCAACCAAACGTCTTCAAAGCACTCCAACTCCCTAATTTCGATCATTCCTATGCATTAGTTAGCATACCTACAACACGAGAAAGTGTCAGTCGGCTCACAGTCTACGTGTCCTTCTCCGAGTTAGTTACCGCATCATCCTTCATATCATTACTATTTATTATATAATTATTACCAACGAAATCGCATATTTCACATGCTAATATCAAGACTGTAATACTCCGAATTTTTGTAGGCTACTCGTTGGGGGTTCTCGACCGAGTATGGCCACTTGGAGGAAATGCTCGGTCGAGTATGACCATTAGGTCGAGCGGTTTAGCTACTGGAATGAGTGGGTTTGTGTGGGAGTGTGGTCAGTTGTGTTTTGGGTCACCTCAAACAATTAAATCAATCACTCGGTCGAGTGAGGCTACTCGAGTGAGTGGGTTGAGTACTCGACTGAGTGGAGCCGGTTCTGCGAGCGGTTTATTTGTCATTTATTGATTTTTTTTTGGTGAAATGTAAGAATATTATAAACTAACCCAACTAAATGGGCAACACCAATTACAATCAGTCCATTCAGTTTTGTTACATAGACCACTCAAGATTAGCAAGACAACTGATAAAAACTTTAAACACAGCCAAACCAAAAATGGAAGTTTCCTATATTAAAAAAATTGAAGCTGCATTGAAACATCAGCTACAAAGAACAACCCGACTATCCTCCTCATAAAACTTGCATCAACATTCCATTTCTGCAAAAAACTTCACACAGACTGATAACTTTAATGATCCAAGCCAGCATCCATGCACCATGTTCTATCAGTATGCGTCATAGCTCCTTTGAACCCAATCAACATCCTTCTCCTGCAATCATCTTTAACTTGGTTGACAAGAGCTTGTGGGCAAAGCACATGCCCCTCTAATCGGCAGATGTTTCTAACTCCCCAAATGTTGTAACAAATCCCTGAATAAGCTGCCATTGTAATCTGCCTGCGTAACATGGTACCCCTCATATGCTGAATCCTCTCTGAATTCATCAGAACAACTGAAGAAACCTTCAGCCAGACACCTGCAAGCCTGAAACACTCCTTTGCATAATGACAAGTCTGAAACAGATGCGTAT
>JAIUZE010015526.1:0-17477 GCA_022085475.1 Heliosperma pusillum
TCCTTCAATTAAAGAAAAACTTGAGGTTGTGTTGAATATTTGAGCTAAAGGAATGTTATATACTTGAGTTACAATTCTGCAATTGGGATTCCGTGCTATATGAAAGTATGGATGAATTGGGTTGTAATCGATTTGTTAAATCTTGGTGTACCTTACTCCGATGATTTGTGGTACGAGGTTGTATGTTACTTAAACTCGATATTAGACACTTCTAATATCATTATACATTTAGTTTACTCTTAAACTAAATAAATCTTATGCATGCATAACTAGATATAAAAGAAAGAACCATTTCTTACTTTGATTATGAAAATATGGGCACAATATTTGAACTCCTTTCAAATATTGTTCTTGAGCTAGTAATATGTGGATGATCTTCCAAGTTTCAATGTAGAAACTCTCCAATTAGTTGCACCCAAGACTACCCTTAATCTCTACAAAATACTACACTAGTATTAAATAGTAGAAGCCCTTATTATGAACTAATAGATATATTACTACCCTTGGTAATGATATTATTAGTGTAGGAACACAAGAAGAATTTCTTAAATTTCTTTTAGTGAGAGATAGAGATTTTGTAGAAAGATAAGCATCCATACAAATTATGAGATGTTATGGTATATAATAAGAGGGAAAAACAAGCCCTCTTTTGGCTTGTGAAAACCGGTCACACACACCCCACATGGGTGGGGTGTTGTCACTTCCAATTGTTCTTAACAATGTAAAAGGTTGAGTGTTGGTAATAGTTTTTGTGCATGATTATGTCTAATTCCTAATTAGAATAATACACAAAAATAATCACCCTCGTTGTACACTACCAAAACCGGTGCACCCTTGTAACATGGGTGTCCATTTTATTTTTGCAATTTGTCATTTGTCACAAGTGTGACATGTGACATGTAACATGTAATTTTGCTTATAAATGTGCATTTAACCAATTTAAATGCAATTTCATAACAAAAAAATTAGACTTAACATTTTAAGTCACATTTTATAATTACATGTAAATAAAATGAGTCATCTCATATTTGGTTAATATAATCTACAACAGTTTGTATTTATAATCGACCAATTTCACTTATCTCAAATGTTTCATAAACATTATGCATTTTTAGTAATATAACAATTAAATTACCAAAATGAATCTTATTTAATCATATTACAATAAGATATAATTCTTACTATAAACCTGTTCAAATTAAGGGATTAATTAATCTGTATCACTATACAATTAATTAATGTACATGATTTGGGGATTGTCCTTTAGGTGTGACCTCAAGGGTTCAACTGATCACCACCGTCATACGACAGTAACGTCAAACTCAATTGAGCCAATCGTTACCAATTTATGTTGACCAGTTGACTATAATATTCATCATCCCTTTGTATTCTTATTATTGAGATTTAATTATGTGATCGCACTATTGTTGAGGACATTTAATCCAACAATCTCCCACTTGTCCGAGACAAGTGTGCGTCACCAATTCTCTTGTCCTATTACAATATCTCCCACTCAATGCAAGGTGTCTTACAGGTCGTACTTGCATTTGATCATATCAAGAGTGGTTTCCTCGATCTGGAGAGTAACTGTCTGACCGGAATTATCTACCATAGATACCTTCCGAGCGTGGCCACGCATTTTCAGCTTACTCCTCCTCGAGTGGCCTGGAGATTTAAAACAACCCTGACAAGGGGTGGACAATTCCTATCGCACTATTCCCTTTGCATAGCCACAACTCATCATGACCCAAAAGATGCCCATTTGACCCCAGTTACGAAGGTCGTAGAGCATAAATCAGTCACTCTGAAACTGTGCCATCTTAGGTGAACAGTCTTTAGTCAAAGAATTGACTCAAAAGAATACTAGTAGCTCTTGCCACGACCAGGCTACAAGAATTGCCAGAATTCTATAAGCGGTCACTGCCCGACAGATTGTCCCTTACAGTTGTCTATGTGATCGATTGGTCATCCCTATGACCCTATGACAGTCGAACTTGCCATCAATCGCACCACAATCTAGTCACTTCGAGATGTCACCTCATATAAGTGATTATGGGCCAATGCTATGTTAATACAGTCCACTTTAATGGGGTTCAAAATTGTCTCTACAACCCATTTGGATATAACAAAGCACAAAACAAGTTTTAGAAACTCAAACGATAAATGTGATTATCATATATGAACAATCAACACAATGTTATTGCTTCATATCATATATTCTAAAGTTTATTTCGTCCATGACCATTCATGACGATCTTATTAAATGCAATAAAGGCTTGGGTAGTGAATATACCATATATCCATTTATTCCAACCTTGTGAATTGCTTTTTCCTTCCATCCAACGTTATTCCTAATAACATGAATTCATCTATGTACATGTCTAGATCTCTATCTAGTGTTGGGCTCTTTAATTTGAAAGATACTCCCACTTGTTATCATGATAACTAATAGGTATTTAGGTGAAGGGATCTACTATTAGTTCCTTTTAAACCACCTTATCCTCATCATAATGTACTAGGTCTCTATTTGTAGAATTTATAATGATTGACTCTTCAATCATTCTTATAGTTATTCGCTTCTTGTATAACAAAAGTACGCCTAGGATTTCGATAAATCCTTATAAGTTTGGAAATTTGGGTTTGTGTAACCTTTACCACATTGTCAAATTTTTTCTACCAAACACAAGAATGTATCCCTAGTTCTCCTCGAGAACTCTATGGATGTTCTTGTAGGCTATCCAATGACACTCATCTGGATTGATTTGTTATGGGCTTGTCATGCTCCTAGCATACAATTCATTTAGATATGTGCATGTTATGGCACACATGATCGATATCATGTGATCAACAACTCTTAGGTTCAGTGGATGACTATGACCCTTTCATAGTGATCCCATTTTTATCAACATAAACAACCTATTTATCTTGTTGAATAGATTAAGGATCTTATCGATATAAGATACCTTTTAAATGCCAAGCTAAAATCTTCTATTCCACAATAGACTTTGATTTTAGTATACATGTTGCCCTCTTTCATCCAACATTAAAATCCAACCACTCCTTTCAAAAAGGTAATATGAATATGTCACTCTTAATAAGTGAAACGTCATTTACGTGGAAAACAATTTCTCCCACTGAACTTCATGTCTTTACATGATGACTTAAACTCCCACTTAACTTCATGTCTATACATGACTTTAACTCCCACTGACTTTCATGTCTATACATGACTTTTCGACAATTCGAGCGAAACCATTCTTATATCTTATAATAGAAAAGATCATCATAACCTCTAGGTAGATACATGCATACAATAGGCTTGTGTCATGTACACATCCTATTCCAAATCTCTATTTGGACCTGTGGTTTTGATGTGTATCTTGTACACACCTATTATGAGGTATTTCATTGATGATTTGGATCTAAGCATAGTTAAGCATTAACTTAGCTTTTGTAGACATCTACATGTCTATCCATGCAACTACAATTGGACAATTCCAAATAAAACATTTTCTTTGCATAGATTCCATTTAGTTTCATAAGTCTCTCATGTTAGAAAATCAAAAATTTTAAAATTTCTAGGTACTTCCACTTCATAGATCATAATCTTATTATATCAAGAACAATTTCTTTTGGTCTCGTCACTAGTCTAAGGATTCACCTAAGAACGCTTTATTTTGGTCTCCTTACTAGTCTTGAGTCTAACCTAAGAACATTTTCTTTTGGTTTCCTCACTAGTTCCTAACTAGTTTTTCGTTGTGGCTTATTTTCTCCCACTCTATCTTTAGAAAAATACAACTATTTTCTTTAAATATAGCCTTATGAGCCACAAACAATTTTGTACTCATATTCGTAAGGGAGGTAGAAGTATCACAATATGACCTTAAGTGATCTACTAAAGACTTATTTGTAAAGACATCGAATCTTAGCTTCAACATAGACTAGTTCTATAAGAGCTAAAGAGGTGAACTCATATTCATGTCATTTACTTTCTTTATAAGTGGTATGGCCAATTGGTTTGGTAGATTCCATATTTTGAGTTCAATAACTCAATTTTGACTTAGCAATTGATCTTTCAAAGTGAGAATCGAATTCTTAGTCTTTTTATTATAATGATCCCATCATCATAATATTTGCGTGATCAATTTGAGTCGATTAATTTATGTTATTTGTGCAAGTATAGTATGATGACAAGTTTTTAGAACTAAAAAGTTTCAACAAACCGAATGACTTGGGTTGAGAACCAAGTCACAAAATCCAATTACAACCAATGTCAATAAAAGGAATTGAACAAATTTCCGTGTCAAACAAGGAAATTATAAAAGTTCTAAAAAACAATGTCTCAAAATACCTCCTAAAATTTTGACAATTCAAAATGAGACCAAGCTTCCATAGGTCTTCAATCATGGTTAGCTAACTTAGCTTCCCTTGAAGAGCCTTAGGCTTGCTTGTCCTAGCCTTTATCCTTGCTAGGATGCCCTAACTACAATTAAATAGGGTAAGAATTACAACTCGTATCCATATACCAAAGTTGAGATCATAACATAAACGATAGGGATAAATTACCAACAGAAACATCTTTCCAGTTTTGATATCTCCTAGATATTAAGTGCAATTCCTCTTCCAATACCCTATGCCATTACAATGATGGGCATGGGAGAGCTATTCTCAATAGCTTTACTCTTTCCCTTGAAGGTGGAGGGCTTCTTCCCTTTACTACCACCTTTCTTGAACTTCCCCTTACTATTTTATATCCTTGGAGGTGCTAACATTTAGTCTCATGTCTCTCTCGGCTTGCACGAGCATCTTGCGCATTTCATGAAGAGAGGTTTTCATGTTTTTCATATTGTAGTTTACCCTAAACTGCACATATGCTTTGATTTTCCCAAGGAATGTAAGACTCGGTCAATAACGAGTTGTTCGGGAATGGTCACCCCTTGCAATTTAAGAGTCTCGACATGCTCAATCAATTTGAGTACATGAGGGCTAACCTTTTGGCCCTCTTTTAGGTTCATGTTGAATAATGTGGAAGCCGTCTTAAAAGATCCTAGGAGCTTTGTGAAAAACATGGTCACAAGCTTGGCATAGATCTCACAGGTTGTGCTCATCTTATGGCACTCCCTTGAAGATTGGCCTCCAACGAGAAGATCAAAACGTTTTTGATCGCGGCGGACTCTTTGTGGCTAGCCTCATAGGCTCGCCTTGCGTGGCGGTTGACTTTTCATTAGGTGCGGTGGGATAGGCCTTGGCAAGGTAACGAAACCTGTCGTCACCCGCCGCGGCCAAACGGAGTTGCATATCCCAATTGGTAAATTAGCGCCATTCTTTTCTAACTTGCATCAATCCATGAAGGATCGAAGTTATGAGACTTTCATGAGAATTGGAGCATAGGTGGTGGTGGATGAATTAGCATTTGCCATTGCGAATAAACAATTATGACTACAAATTTTAAAGACATAAAGGAAATGTCAACATTTATCATTTTAAATACTTGTAAACATTTTAAACAAGTCTAGCATTTATATAGTGACCTCTACCCAACTATTATAAATGATTCCGAGATCCAAATTCATATCAACTTGGGCACGGTAAGCCGATTCATCCCTCATTAACATAATTCGGTGGATTAACTCTTTAATCGATTATACATTAGAACTCTCGGTCGATAATATTACTTTAATATTTATCTTAAGCCCGGAACACATGCGGCTACGGTCGCGAATACTTCCGTTGAGCTCAATCCAAATTTCGAAATAATAACATTTATTACCCAACTTACCCAACGTAACAAGTTTAGCACCCCGGTGAGCCGAGCCTACTTCCTTGCGAAATTGAGATTCATGGGTTCTAACATTTGGTAAGGCTTGATCTCAATTATTTATTATGAGAGGTCTTGTCAATTTATTATCTATCTCGTTTAAGTGAACTAAATCGATGAATTAACGATAATTTTAATTGACACGGTCGAATACTCGATGAAAATGCATGTCATGTTATGGCAATTTGGCAATGCATGCAAACATATTAAATAAAAATGCAAGCATAAAAATAAAACTCCTAGTATGGCCTTTCCTATAATAGATAATCATATAATCTATTACAAGTTCGGAAACCAACTCCTTTGGTCCCTTGAACTTCATAAGCACGCCTCCCTAGGTCACCGTCTCTCTCGGAACTCCTTTCCGAATGGCACCGTCTTTGGGAAACTCCGGTTTTAGAATTAGTTACAAAATATATAATAAAAATTACAATAATTTCCTATTATAAATTTGTAAGATAAAATAATACAATAAAAGTGATACGAGATCACATTAAATTACAACCGAATCAATATTCCCTTACATTTCGGGCAATATCGATTAAAACTAAGGCCATACTAAGAAAAATTACATAATTCAAAATTACATAAACCAAAATATGACATTCATAAATTGAAAATATGACATTCATAAATAAAATGCAGCATTATAATATGTATAAAACATGCTCATGTTAAATGCCAAATTGCACTAATTAACGGTTTATATCGAATATAACCCGGTTTTACGAAAATGTGTGATAATAACACTTTAAAATCACCAAACAATACTTAAATCATATTTAAGTCCAAGTTAATTATCCCAACTCATTTAGGCCTCAAAAATTAGTCATTACTCAATTTTTGACAATAATTCAACTTGTTGTATAATTGCTCATAATTAGACTTTAAAATCATATTTTAATCAAATAAATCCAAATTTAATTACAATAATTTCAAAATTTGAATTTAAATTTTTTGTACATTCTGGAACATTTCCATGACACTCATAATGTCAAAAATCATGGTTTAAAAATTTCAAATCGGTTTAGAGAAAAATGGTTGCGCTTTATCGGTTTTATCAAATAAAATACATAAAGCATGCAAAAATTAATCATATTAAATTTTAAACTTTAGATCTGAAATATATGACATTTATGCAACCAGGAAAAATTTTCTCTTGACATGAAAATTATTTTAGCTATATTTGCTAAAATAGTCACTATTTATGCCATTTTTACATTAAAAATTCATAAATCATGCTAGACAAGTCACACTAGTCTGAAAGTTTTCACTATGACAGGAAAACATGCATGTGACAACATACTAAAATTTCATCATTAGATTCAAATCGGAAGTATATTTGTTAAATTAGTCACTATTTATGCCATTTTTACATTAAAAATCCATAAATCATGCAAGACAAATCATATCAGTCTGAACTTTTCCAGTCTGACAGGAAAACATACATGTGACAACATACTAAACTTTCATAGTCAGATTCAAAGCGGAAGTATTTTTAACCATTTGACCTTTATTTATTTCATTTTATCATATAAAAATCATAAATCACACGAAATATGTCCACTTCATACGAAATTTTACATACAGTAAGTACAATGCATGTGTGATATTGTGTAAAAATTTCAAGGTCAGAAGGTAAGTCTAACTATTTTTAGCATTTTAAACATCATTTTACTCATTAAAATGTAATAAAAATACTATAAATCATATTTGAGCACTATAAATTTCCATAAATCATCAAAATGACCTAAAATCATATTAGGACCAGAATTTATTGACATGCAAATAACTTTGTGATTTTATCTTATAAAACACAAATTACTAGTTTTCTTTAAGTTACCATAACTCGAAAAAACTATAAATCGATTATGCATGCAACAACCTTGGCTCTTGATACCGCTTGAAAGTTTCTTAAACTCGATATTAGACACTTCTAATATCATTATACATTTATTTTACTCTTAAACTAAATAAATCTTATGCATGCATAACAAAAGAATTAGAAGAAACAATTTCCTTACATTGATTATATGGAAATGGGCACAATATTTGAACTCCTTTCAAAAATTGATCTTGAGCTAGTAAGATGAGGATGAATTCCAAGTTTCAAAGTAGAAATTCTCCAATTAGTAGCACCCAAGACAACACCTTAATCTCTACTAAATTACTACACTAGTATATAATAGTAGAAGCCCTTAGTATGAACTAATAGATATATTACTACCCTTAGTAATGATATTATTAGTGTAGGAATACAAGAAGAATTTCTTAAATTTCTTTTAGTGAGAGAGAGAGGTTTTTAGAAAGATAAGCACACATGCAAAATATGAGATGTTATGGTATATATTAAGAGGGAAAAACAAGCCCTCTTTTGGCTTGTTAAAACCGGTCACACACACCCCACATGGGTGGGGTGTTGTCACTTCCAATTGTTCTTAACAATGTAAAAAGGTTGAGTGTTGGTAATAGTTTTGGGTATGATTATGTCTAATTCCTAATTAGAATAATACACAAAAATAATCACCCTCTTTGTAAACTACCAAAACCGGTGCACCCTTGAAATATGGGTGTCCATTTTATTTTTGCAATTTGTCATTTGTCACAAGTGTGACATGTGACATGTAACATGTAATTTTGCTTATAAATGTGCTTTTAACCAATTTAAATGCAATTTCATAACAAATAAATTAGACTTAACATTTTAAGTCACATTTTATAATTACATGTAAATAAAATGGGTCCTCTCATATTTGGTTAAAATAATCTACAACAATTTGTAATTATAATTAACCAAATTAACTAATCTCAAATGTTTCATAAACATAATGCATTCTTAGTAATATAACAATTAAATTACTAAAATGAATCTTATTTAATCATATTACAATAAGATATATTTCTCACTCACAATTTAAACTTGGTTCATTTTAAGGGATTAATTAATCTGTATCACTATACAATTAATTAATGTACATGCTTAGGGGATTGTCCTTTAGGTGTGACCTCAAGGGATCAACTGATCACCACCGTCATACGACAGTAACGTCAAACTCAATTGAGCCAATCGTTACCAATTTATGTTGACCAGTTGACTATAATATTCATTCATCCCTTTGTATTAGGATATTGAGATGATAATTACGTTGATCGCCACTATTGTTGGGACATTTACCCAACAGGAGGTCCCTTGTAAGAGACCTTTGTTATTGAGATGATTTGCTTTGCTATCGCCCTGTGTTTGAAAAGGAAACTTTGTGGATTAAACCTTAAACCATTGCCCGTGCCATTGTCCCTTTTCATTTCCATTCTTGAATGTTTTTGTCAAGATTGATCTATAAGAAATTACAAGCTCGTACTTTCTTCCTTACTCAGATATCTTCATAACTCTACTATCTGCTTTATCTCTTCCTTAAATCAACCTCGTTTTCCTTTGTCGCCTTCGCCTTTTTCATCTTATCGTAGTCTTTAATGACGCTTCCTAATGTTCCTTGTATCTTGTTCTTTTATCCCTACTCTCTTGAGAGGTAGTTTTTCTTATTAGCTAACGTAAGGGTTAGTAGGTGTGTTTTGAAGAAGTTTCGAATATGGTACCTAACCGTCCTATTAATCTAGTTTCATGTTTAGATGATTATAAGGATTTGAGGATAGCTTAGGATGAAAACTCTCCTAGTGGTTTTAGACTATGAAAGCTTAATGTTGCAATATCGTTTTGAGGATCGAAATAAGCATAATGATAGTTAGTAGTTGTGGTTAAGAATTTTAGTGATTCTTTAAGTGTTACTTGGGAAATTGTGGTCTTTAAATGTTGGACCCTAACGGGAATAAATACCTTGTGGAATTTGGATTGGTTGACCAAACTTGAGGAATATTGTCATAAGCGAAAACCGATGTATTGAGAGTTTGAAGGAGCTAAATAAATTGATTTACGGTCGCATTGCCCTATGATTGGCAAAAGTTAAGTGAAATGAGATTGTTTGACTAATCTCTTTTGAGGATTTGTGTTTTAACTTTTGATGATGAGAAGGTTCATTGTTAATAGTTTTAGGGTAATGAGTTTTGGAATAAATTGGATCAAAGGATTTCATAGTAAGCCTCTTTTACCTTGTGGTTGTTAGCGATCATGTTTCCCTAGAGATAAATATTTTGTTGGTAGTTTCTAGTAAGAGTTTGATGAAACTAAGAAGATTAGAGTGCGTAATGAATCTTTCTTGTGGATTGTTAGTTGTGGAGTCTACCGTGCCGATGGACCTTAGTAGATTCTAATGGGATTCGAATAATTGGGATTTGTTACTCGAAGTTTCGTGATTATGGAATATTTTTGTAGGATTTCTGATGATTGAAAATGATGAGTTGCAAATTGGGTAAATTGCATTCTCTTGAGGATTTGGTTTATTAGTAGAGTCAGTGATGTCGAATTCTTGTAGATCTTCCTGCCATCTTCATCGTGATTCTTCCTTTCCCTAAGAGTTCGATTTGCTTTGTTTTTGCGTGTTTTGTATATATTTTGTTATCGTGATTTGTGAACTTTAAGTTCGAGTCGCTCTATGTACGTGTAATGTTTTGTTATTTGATTTTATCTTTGATAAAACTTTCAAATTTCCATATTATATTTCTAATTTAACGTTTCAAAGAAGTCTAAAGATGGTTTGTGTACCCTCTTTTTGGAGAAAATGGATTTCTTTTGCTTTTCTATTTGGATTTTGCGTTTGGTTGGATGTTTGCACTTGTTATTGGAGACGCGTCTGATAACTAGTCCTGCACTTACTAACGTTGTTTTGAATTTCGATTTCACTATTTCGACTTTGATTTGATCTGGATAATTAGAGTTCTCGTTCGCGACGGGCACTCTTGAGATCCGTAAGTAAAGTTTCACACTTATGAAAATTCTCCTTAAACCGTTTTCGAGAAGAACCTCGTTTCATAAATGTTTTCCTTGTAAAAGCTTTCTTGTTAATTCTTAAAACCGATTCTTGTCCTTGATACTTTTGTTTTCTACTCTCAAGTTTCGAGGACGAAACTTTTTAAAAGGTGGGGTGATTGTAACACCCGGAAATGTACCCTATTTTTCTAGTGAAAATATTTTACGGATACGTTTCAGCAAATTTAAGTTTAATATAGAATTTTATGTTCCGAGTCGAATTTAGAATTTCCGAGTTCGTATTTGGAATTTCCGCGAGATTCCATGAGAATCCCGTCTTAAGGCGAGTTTGACTTTTGTTTACTTTTTCCTTATAAATATCACACTACACTTAACCTATTTTTCATTCACAACTCAAACACAACACATTTCTTCTTCATTAAGAAATCTCAAACCCTTGCCTCCATCTTTGATCCGATTTTATAATCATCGTATCTCATTCGTTTCCCGCTCAAATTCACGTCAGTTCGTCTCATTCTTCCCCTCTTAGCTTCCTCTATCCGTATTGGTAATAAAATTACCGTCTTTCTCGCTTTTTAAATTATCCGTCTTTCTCAAGGTGAATGATATTCATCTTTTATTATCTAATTGTATGTAGGTGGAGCCTAGGAAGGTTTAGAAACCGTTTAAAGACGCGAAAAGGTAACGGTGAAGGGTTACTCGATATCATTTACGTGTTTTATGTGTTTTCTAGGCTAGTAATCGTATTTAGATTATGGTTAGAATGCTTAGGACTTGTGTTGTTGTTGATGGATGTTGTTAGTTGTTAATTGATATGAGAAGTGATGATTTGTGGTGATAAATGAGGAGTTTGTTGTTGATAACATGTTGATTTTTGATCGTCCTTGAATCCCGTGAAGGACGCAGGCTGCGTTGGGGGACGAGGCTGCGTCGTAGGACGCAGGCCAGGCTGCGTCACACGCTGCCAACAGAAATTTTCCTACACTGACCCCTTTTCGTAAAATGATCATATCTCCTTCGTTACTTGCTTGTTTTGGGCGTGTGACATCTCGTTGGAACCGTAAGAGCATAAGCTATCACCTCCAATTAGAATTTCTGCATTTGCATGTCTAGAACTCTAGTTATGACCGTTTGAAGTGGACCCTTGTTTTCGTTGGGTTCCAAACAACGTTGTTTTGGAGAGGTGATCTATGTTTTTATTCATTATGCTTCCTAAACTTGCTCTAATGCTTATGTATCATGTATTTATTCATTTTCATCATATTTAAGTTTATATAATGCCATACTCACATGTTTTTGTGACGGTTTTTGGTATGTCCCACTTTGAGTCGGTTTTTACAAATGTTACGGTTTGAGCACAAATTTCCTATGTGCTTTGTACTCTCATTTCCGGCTACACCCTTATACTCGTTAGACTGGAATGTCGGAGCGATGGGGTGTATCCTTGATGCTTGTATGCATGTTTTAGTGGGGATATGACGACGTTGTTAGGAGGTGAACGCAATGCGTTGATCGACCCGGCCGTCAAATGTTGTATCTTTGCGAGGTGGTGTCATTGCATGTAGCGTACTAGCTTGACTTTTGACTATAGATCTCTTTCCGCCTCTTTCGTGAAGGTTGACCGAATTTGGGGTACTCGGCGTCTATGATTGACCGAGTCTTGGATGTGGAACGTCTTACCACATGTCGAATCGGAACATGTCTTATTCCGAGAGTCTGGCCAGGTTTAGACTAGGACCGTATTATTATCGTCGTCCTACCGAGAGGATTAGAGTCTTGTGTGTACGAAACGTCTTATCGTACATGATTCCGGGAAACGTCTTATCCCGTGAATTTGTTTGTCTAGGTCATGAGTATACGAAACGTCTTATCGTATAAGGTTCCGAGAAATGTCTTATTCCGTGAGCTTCCATTGGCTTGTCTTGCTATTGTACACGATGCTAGTGCGTGCCATTAACCGTGAGAGATTGTGTTGTCATATTCGTATGATTTGATGGTCGTTTGTAAGTTGAATTATACGTGAACATTGAGTTGGACTCTTGCATGAATTAGATGATTGACGTGGTTTATATGTCGAGTTTCTATCTTATCAAGTATATGCCGCTAACGGTGAGATGTAAGCCCTAGTGAGTATATAGTTGCCTAAGAGTGTCTTCCCCGAGTCTTTGTATAACATGATGGATTCGGATTTGTATTACATATGCTCTTATCATTATATATTGAATTGCATATCTATCCTTATCGTATTTCACATGTATATCTATATGTATGCATGCTCTACTTTTGTATTTCCTTCTATGTACGTTTAATGTGATATGGCTGGGAGAACCCGGAGTTACTCCCCACTGACTGTGGCGTTCATGTTTTTCATGGATGAACAGGTTGCTTGATTGGTTGGCTTTTTGCTTGTGGTATTTTGGGTTCGGGTGTGAGCTAGCGGGCGTTGTCCCTGGATGAAACACCTCTAGACGTTGATTAGCTAGTTGCTAATGGCTTTGTTGTTGGTTAACATTTTGAGAGACTACGTCTCTTGTAGTATTTTATATTTGATTTGTAATTACTGACATTCCTCGTATTTCTATCTTGCATGTATAAAAGTTTTAAAATATCATATTTCCGCTTTATAATTCACATGCTTGTATGTTTTATTTCCGCATTCGCGAGGGTTGTCACATAACTGGTTTCTCGGAATTGTCGATACATACAAGCCTCAGAATGACAATAACAAGGTGCACTTACGCTCTTGCCAAAAGAACGTAGAAGGTAAATAAGAGGGGCAAGACAACAAAGTCTGCCATTACACTTCATAAATTGACACCTTTGATTGTAAGCCCCACGCACCCAAAGAAGCAGTGGATCAAACCCCTTTCTTAAACGAGCTTGAAGGATGGAAACGATCATACTAGTAGAAAAGACCGTAACTGAACCAAAGGACAGGACACCTAAGGTTGGTTTAGTCAAAGGATTCATAGAACGACAATTAGATGCCCTCACTAAGATTATTAGGAATAACGATAAATAACACAAACAAGAGTAAAAGTGCATAAAAAATTGTTGGAAAAATCACCGCAACCCATCCACCCAACACCAAAAACCAATCCCTATCAATCCGACCATACATGACACTTCCCCATCAGCAAACCCAAATAAAGCAATCAAATCCGAAACAAACCCGTACAAGAAACCAGCCTCCAACCAAAGACCACAAACCAAGATGACAACCACCAACACACAAGGCTCCCAAACCCAAAAAATAGCACACATGTGAGAACAATCTGACCCATACCATAACCAACACGGAAAGACATACAAAGTCCAACGAAAAAACACAAGACCATTATAAAAAAAAAGATAAATTTAAAAAAGACCACACAAGGGAGACATGCAAGTACCAAAAGGTGGGGGGAGGGGCGAGGGGAAAGGGAACCCCAAATTTGGTACATGCACAACCAACGATGCTCATAGAACACCAACCATTACAGAAAAAGCGACATCAGGGTCGCCGATAAGGGACATACCTACAGAAATGGGAGGAGGGGCAAGGGAGAGGGGTACACCTCATTTATTATGTCCAAAAAGACGACCGACAAGATGAACTCGAAATGCAAGACCGAGAACGATACGTCGACAGATCAAAAAGCCTAGGAAAAAGTAAACTGGTCGGGAACAAGACGAACCAAGAGACCTAACCACTAGCGGAAACGGAAGAAAACTGGAACCTCATCCAAGAAGAGAGTTGGATTGAAAACATAATATAGAGGTTTAAATGATGGAGAAATATGGTTCGCTGGAGATGAGCCGCAACACAGTCCCATCTCCGGCGAAAGGTCGAGAGACATGGAAGGAAAGTGAATGAGTGGCGGCTGCGGTGGAGCAACAAAGGAGATGGGATTAGTTTAGGGTTTGTTTTTTTTAGAGAGGATTTTCTCTCTCTTAGTTTAGAGAGAGATTGGGGGTTGGTTGACAATTTACCACGTGTATCATTGATGATATTGAGAAACGCAATATTAAATATTATAATTTATTTTATCATAGTTTCCTCCATACCTAATCTGGCTGATGTTCCAGAGAGTTATATTTCAACTATAGAGCATGTCAAATTGTATCTCACACAATTGTCTAAGAGAGGAAGCCTGAATGAAGATAACGAGGAATTGGAATTCGTAAACTACAAGAAAAACTACCAGGCCTTTATGGTAGAATCAGCACCAAAGAATGGATTTTGCTTCAATGTCGAGGAAGAGGTCGTGTGCAGCTCGAATGACTGCTCTGATAATGAAGAAGAGGCGCGTTTGGAGGATGCCCATCCAAACCTCCAAAGGTGCCATGATAGGTCTCGCATGAAATTGTAGGGAACTCAATGATACGTTCTCCCCTATAATTCCTAACCTTAGAGCGATAATATGTCGGAAGTCGTATGATTTTGTTTTTCTTAGTAAGACAAAATGTAAGGCAAGTATGGTGTGTCCTATCTTTAGATCGTCTGATTTCTTGGATTTTGCTGATATCGATGCAAGCAGAAGTTCGGGGGTGATGCGTGTATTTTATATAGACTTTTTAGTCCATCTTGTAAACATAAATTATAGGATCTTGATTAAAGCAATAATTACTGAAAGGTACTTACGTGATGTAGCTATTAGATCTACTAATAAAATCACTTGAGAAAGATAAAAGAAGAACCCTTATTGCTTTGCCTTCTCCTGCCTTCCTTATTCTCTAATTCACTTTCTTGATGTGTGTTTCTTAATATGAATGAATTAGGTTAAAGCACAAACAGGTGTTGCTTATATAGAGAGGTGGCAGGAGGGGCTTAATAAGATAAGTGGGCCTGATATGTTAATGGCCTGTAAACATTAACCTTAATCCACTTAATCTATTACTCCTACTAAAAACCCGGAACATTATATTTAACCGTTATTAATCAAGGTGACTGACATCGGTAATTAGGTCCACATAACGGAGAATTAAATAATAATTCTTACATTCTCCCACTTGGACCATATTACTGATCAAAACCTAATGTCACGCTTAAGTATAACATAAACGCGTAGACGGTTAAATGAACACATAATGGGTTTATCTTAATTACCCTGATCATCCCTGAACAACTGGTTGAGTCATGGCGGAGACACTATTATAAAAGAGAAGTGGTCCTTCTGTAACACCCGGAAATGTACCCTATTTTTCTAGTAGAAATATTTTACGAAATCTTTTCAGCGAATTTAAGTTTTAAATTAGCTTTTTATGTTTCGAGTCGAATTTAGAATTTCCGACTTCGTATTTGGAATTTTCGCAAGATTCCATGTGAAACCCGTTTTAAGTCGTCTTTGACTTTTCTTGACTTTTGAGTCGTCTTTGACTTTTCGTGACTTTTGAGTCGTCTTTGACTTTTCGTGACTTTTGAGTCGTCTTTGACTTTTCTTGACTTTTAAGCCGCCTTTGACTTTCGTTGACTTTTCCGACTCACCCTTTACTTATACTTCCTCATAACCTATTTTTCCCTCACAACTCAACATCTCCTTCTTCCTCATCAAACCACCAAAACCTAAAACCCTCTTTGATCCGATCTTATAATCATCATACCGCATTCGTTTCTTGTCGGAATTCGCGTAAGTTCGTCTTATACTTCCCCTCTTAGCTTCCTCTATCCGTATTGGTAATAAAATTACCGTCTTTCTCGCTTTTTAAATTATCCGTATTTCTCAAGGTGAATGATATTCATCTTTTATTATCTAATTGTATGTAGGTGGAGACTAGGAAAGCTTAGTAACCGTTTAAAGACGCGTAAAGGTAACGGTGAAGGGTTACTCGGTATCATTTACGTGTTTTACATGATTTCCATGTTTAGAATTCGTATTTAGAATACAATTAGAAAGCTTAGAAATTATGATTTTTATGATGATTGTTGTTAGTTGATGAGTGTTGATGATGAATATTGATTGTTGATAGTTGATAGAAGTGAATTATGAAAATTGGAAATGATAGAAATGGTGTTGTTGTTCTCGGGTGGACTCGTGCAAATTCACAGCACCGACCCTTTTTCGTAGAATGATCATATCTCCTTCATTACTTGCTTGTTTTGGGCTTGTGACCACTCGTTGGAACCGTAAGAGGATAAGCTATCATCTCAACTTGGAATTTATGAATTTCCATATCTAGAAATCTAGTTATGACAGTTTGAAGTGAACCCTTGTATAAGTTAGTTTCCAAACTTGTTGTTTTGGAGAGTTATCTATGTATCTTATTTATTATTCTTCCTAAACTTGGTCTAATGCTTGGGTATCATGTATTGATTCATGTTTTGGATATATGATATTTTCCTTCGCTTGTATCACATGTTTTGTGACGGTTTTTGCTATGTCCTACTTTGAGTCGGTTTATACAAATGTTATGGTTTGAGCACTATTTTGTCTTGTGCTTTGTACTCTCATTCCCTTGGCTACCTTCCCGTTCGTAAGGCTGGAATGTCTGAACGGAGAGGTATCCTACTGCTTAAATGCATGTGTTAGTGGGCATACGACGACGTTGTTGGGAGTTGAACGCAATGCGTTGATCGACCCGGCCGTCAAATGTTGGGTACTTGCGAGGTGGTGTTATTTGCATGTAGCGTACCGCTTGTTATGAGGCTTGAGCTCTTTTCCGCCTCTTTCGTGAATTGATCTACCTTATTTGGGGTACTCGGCGTTTTCTTTGTAAGACCGAGTCTTGGATGCGAAACGTCATCGCATGTCGAATCGGAAAATGGTTTATTCCGAGAGTCTGGCCAGATTTAGACTA
>JAIUZE010015527.1:0-12999 GCA_022085475.1 Heliosperma pusillum
TAGAATTTATTGGATTTGTGGTGGTGTTGGCCGTGGAAGTGGCCGTGTAAGGTGGTCTGAAAACCAGCCCAAACCGGCCGGTTCAGGCCTGGTTCAGCCGGTTCAGGCCGGTCCAGCCAGGTCTGGATTTGGTCCGGGTATGGTCCTTGGGTCTTGTGTCGATACTTGATTTTTTTGTTATTGTTTTGACGGGGTTTAAATATGTTACGCATGCGGGAAATATTATGAAACGGTTTTTAGTAAAGTCGATCAAAAAGCCAAAACAGCCCAAACCAGGCCCGTGGGCCCAGTCCAGGCCCGTGTTTGGTCCGGCCCAAATCAGCCCATTAGTCACCTTTTTAGTCTTGTGACGGTTTTTGAGTTTAGTGTTAATTTATCGTGTTTTGTAATATTTAGCAAGTGGGAAATGTTAATAAGTAAAATATTTAATTAAAAAGGTTTTTCATAAAATTATTGTTTCTCACATGTTAGAAATTATAATACGAGATTATGGTTTAATTAGATGTCCTTTAAGTCAAACGGGTTTTAGTAAGATTTAATAATTCACATGTTAGAATTTTTAATAAAATAAACATGTATTGAATATGATGATTTTATGTTCAAGTCTATGTGGTAAAGACTCTGTTTCTAGCCGGGTTGACCAAACGGGTTTGGTCAAACTAAGATCTAGTCAGCCCCGTTTTGACTGATGACCCGTCGCGGGACTCGGGTCGGGGATTTGTCTGCAAGTAAGGTTGTATTTAATTAATGAATTAGCCTTAGTAGATATGAGGCGATATGATATTTGATTATGATTTATATGCATTTAGTCACATGATAGGAAGTTTTCCCGTTACTGTTTTGATTATATGGTTGGTGTCGTGTTGACTAAGTACCCATAGAGAATTATGAGTATATGGCGTCTTGACCATTCTAATTCTAAATTAGTAGCTTGGACCATGACATTGATAGGCCTTACTATCTTTAACGAGTATATAGTTCACTGCTTGATAGCTTTTGTGTCACGGCCTGGGGGGTTTATCTCCAAGTCGAGGCATGGCTGCCTAAGAGTTCCACTTTGGGAATGGAGCCAGCTTAAGTACTAGCCAACTCTTGTCCTAGGGGGTCGGCCTAGTAGAGATTCTTTAGTGTACTTTTGGTCATGGAGACGGGAATGGAATAGCTGTTGTCGCTAGGTCTGATCAGTCTAGGACTAGGATGTTTTCCTACCTTGTGGTATAGCCTCGAGTTACATAAGTCTTCTATTGACTGTCCTAGGAACTTATGCCTGTTTGTAGACGTATTGGTCTTTCATGTTTGTATGATTCTATGAATCTTAGAAGGTGAGATGCAAGCCGGCTAAGGTTGATAGAGTTTGGATTACCGGTTGTTAACTGATTCACATGATTACGTGTTGATTAGGGTTTGAGTGTATCATGGCCATGTTAATGGTAACCGCTGAGCTAGCATACCAGCTTCCCTACCTCGTGTTATAGTTTATTATCGGATTCACATGATAGCTTTCATATGCTAGGTTATATGTTAGTTAATTGTTTCATAACATGAAAAGGATATCATATATGTTAAGGTTTTGTATTTTCCATGTACATTGCTTTTATGTTATTCATGTTTAATTAAACTCGACATTTCGTGGCTGGGAGAACTCGGAGTTACTCCCCACTGACTGTGGTTTCCGTGTTTATATTTAATGCGGTCGAACAGGTGGTGAATGCATACTTGGGGTACATTGACGAGCTAGCGAGCGAAGTATTTACCTTGGACCTATAGTCGGTTCTTAGATTGTATATTATTATACACTCTTTTTATTTCCGTATTTATACGGGAGATATGTCTCCCGTCTTGTATATTTCTTTTGTATAATATTATTTCCGTTTTGTAATGACCCTTTTTATTTATGACACCTTTGTTATGTATTATTATCTTTTATCTAGTTTAAATAATTTTTTTTCTTTCCGCAAATTTGAGGGTGTCATACTAGATGTTTCTTCTTTAAGACACATGAAGCTTTATGAGCATGTCAAGGTGTTATTTAGGGGTCTAGGAATGAATACTAGTATGAACTTTAGTTATAAGACCTACCCTCAATTAACCCTTGAATTCTTGAGCTCATTTGAGTTGCATAGGTCTAGGAATAGAGGCTCTATCCCCCAAGTCCGGTTTCGATTATTCAATGATGACTATAGTATGGACTTAGGGACCTTTGCCAGCCAAGTCGGTCTCACCTTTGAGGATACTGTTACCTCACCTCCCGAAAGCTTTGATATTAGCCTGATTTGGAGCGCCATTTCTACTTACCATGTCTCTCGTTGGGACAATGTCCCACACCAACATATCCATCATCCCGCCATTAAAATCTGGCAAAGATTCATGGGATGGACCTTTTTGGGCCGAGCTGAACCTCATTTGGTGAGAAGGGTAGAGTTAGAAATCTTAGGAGGGTTCTTGAATGTGAATGGTGAAGAACCATGGTCGATTAGTATTCCCTACTATTTTGCTGTTCAGTTAACTAAAGCTACTAATCCTAAGAACACTGCCATTGTCTATGGAGGTCTTATCACTCACCTTACTATGCGAGTTTGTGGTTTTAACCAAGCCACCACTGACCTCCACGCATTGACTACACCTCCCACCGAGATGGGAAATGGGTTGGATTATGATTATTTTGTTCAGCTTAATTGGTTTCGTGTCTCTCACCCCCATATGATTTGGAGGATAGTTGGCCGTGATTCGGTCAAGTTGACCGCCGAGGTAAACTAGATTCCATTACTTAGGCATCGTCCTCAACTTCAGGAGGGTGAGGCTATCTTACCCCGTCCCTCTGACTTTCTTCCTGTTGGGGATATTACCCGCAATGACCCCCCTGTTCAGATTAGATCCCACCGCCCTGAGGTAGGATCATCCTCTCAGTCGACCCATGCTACGGGCAACGTGACCACCATGTTTGAAGCCTTAACCTTGTCCATTAATAGAATTCAGTCCGACCAGCAGCTTGCTTTGCACCCCATTTATGACCACTTTGCTAGGCAAGGTGTGATTAGACCTGAGGGCCCCCACCCGTCTTTTTATACTTGGCCCGAAGGGGGGTATGGTACTACTTATGATGCAGGTGTGCAGCAGACCGGACCTGATTACTGTGGAACTGACTATGGCGTCGAGAGTTTTGGAGGGTATAGAGGTGATTTTAGTGATCACCAAATAGAAGAGTACCAGTCCTTAGGAGCCAGCAACCCTACTGGGATCATTGCTTCTCGTGGTAGTTATTATTCTGCAGATGATACCTACTATACAGATGTTTCTGGATCCGCATCCGAGCCGCCTCCTTCAGAGAGGAGAGGCCGTAGCTGGTGGCCTTTGTGATAAGATGATGAGCTCCCCTTGTTTATACTAGCTTGGGGGAGGCTAGACATTTTGTAAGATTTTCTTTCTTTCTTTTATTTTTAGCATTTTTAGTTTTCTTTTTAACCCCTTTTCCCATTAGAATTTCATCTTGTTTCTCTGTTCTATGTGCTACCAACCGTTTCTCGGTTTGAATCTATTATAATTGCATGCACATTGAGGACAATGTGAAGTTTTAGCTTGGGGGAGGATTTGCATTTAGGACTTACTGCATTTAGGATTGCATTTAGATTTTACTTTTTCGTTTATTTTCTTCTAATTTTCTTAGTTTATTTTTAGTTTTTATTGAAAAAAAAAATCGAAAAAATCAAAAACACAAAAAGAAAAGATCATTTCCATCTTATATTTCTCCATTTATAGTTTTTATAAGCTGATGTTTCATTATGCTATGAGGAATTGTGCATTCATGGGGATGTCTTGTACACAGTAGGTAGAAAGTTGCATTTGGACTTAATAAAGCTTGATCTTGACTTTGGCAAGCTACTCATATTGTAAGATAGAGCCTCCAGTGGTGGGTACATCTGAACCCGATCCCAATTTAGGAGTGAGTAGTGTCTCCTTATAGTCTGTGTCACATCAAAACGCATGGTTTTTATTCCGTTTTCTATAAGTATTACTATCATGATCTACATTTTGAAGCCATTTACTCTTGTTCACATTTCGCAAAAACACCCTTTCTTTCTAGCTACATTATATTATTGCCTACCCTTGTTGAGCTAGTAACCGACTATATGTGTAGGGGTGTTCTGTGCTTTTGCGATGTTCTGATAATGTCACCATTTGGTGTGAACTTACTGTCTCGGGATTGCTGATTCCCGTGTTTCTCGAAAAAAAAGGAAAAAGTGAGCTTTGAAAAAAAGAAAAAAAAAAAGAAAAATTGAAAGCTCAAAAGAAAAAGAAAAGAAAAAGAAGAGAAAAACGCTTCCATGAATGAAAAACAGAAAGAAAAAATATGGGAAGTCGTAACTTGATTTGTCATGTTTAATAAGCCAATATGCTGCTTTTGGCTTTGACTATTGTTTATGGGAATCAGTATGAATTGGATTGAGTATCCACTACACATTTGGTTATTACTAGCTCGACTTAAGCTCCACATAACCAAAAATCGTTTGTCCACTTTCTTACCCAAATTTCCAAGCCTCTTCTTTATTTCTCTAATGCTTCTTACATTACATTTTGATCATGATTAGTCTTACTTAGTGAACTTGGATTGTCTACCATACTAGACTGCGGGCACATTCTTATAAGTCGTAGATAGGAGAGTGTCACTTCAAATTTGAACCAATATTTCCTATTTTACAAAAAATTGAGTGAAGAGTGTACCGTGAGAGTCCATTGTCAAAAGATCATGCAAGAGCTGAAAAAGTCCAAAGAATATTTTCTATGCTACGCCGTTATGTAAATCTCAACCATGATTCGCGCTTTCCTTCGACCTTGTTGTTACGGGTTTGTGATTCATCTACTTGTAAAAGCTTATTTTTGAGATTTGTATGATAGATTGATCATTGCTTGCTACCCTAGTCCTGGTTATGATTGTTATGTTTGCTTGAGGACAAGCAAGGGTTTAGCTTGGGGGAGTTTGATAAGTGATATTTTGTACTGATTTATCCCCCGTTTTAGCTCGATTTCTATACGATTTATGCACTTTGTTAAGGGATTAATGAGCTAATATTGCTATTCTAGTTGTTTTGCGTGTTTTGACTCGTTTTATAGGAAATGAAGCGGTTTTGCTATATTTTCTTACTTTATGGAGCAAAGGCACTAGAATGCGAGTTTTCAAGGAACCGATGATAGTCATTTCACGATTTGACTACGATTCCGCTACATCCTTCCTTGAATGGACTTATCTTGGACTTTGACTTTGTTTCTCAAGGAAAACATCAACCCAAGTCAAAGGAGGACTAGCCCAAGCCCAATTACGTGTTATATTGACCAAGACCAAGGCATAGGATTCCGTGCCCAAAGACGAAATTGGAAGAGACGGAAAAATCCATCTGGGTTACATACTCGATCGGATTACCACATACCTGATCGGGTATGTTTGCGGGTGAACGTCTCTTGGCTCTTCCTTCTACCAAGCTTAAATGGAGTGATTAAAGGCTTTGTCTAGGGTATGAATTTGGACGCGGATGTGGAGCCATGCAGCCTTATAAAAGCCAAGGATTAGCACACAAATAAACATGAATAATCTACACAACTTAGAATACAATTTACATAACTCACAATCTAGCATTACATCTTTCTTTTATATAAGTTTTAGTTCATAGTTTATGCAATTCTAGATTAGTTTTTACAGCAACTTCTTAGTACTTCTCTAGAGTTTCAATAAGTATTTGTCATTACATTGGGTTGAATATTTGTTCTTTACTTTCATTCTTACATAATTTGCATTCCAATCTCGGTAATTCTCTATCATTTACTTATGCAATCTTCATCATGAATTTTAATCTAATTAGTATTGTTCTCATATTATTATTGTTAGGAAACTCATCTAAAAGTAATCCAGTCAAAACCGAAATATTGTTTAACATGTCATATTGTATTTTGCCTAATCATATAATCATGAAATTCATCATTAGAATCATTATTAATATAATCACCATAATCATTGTAGTACTTCTATTTCATAGTTTAATTTATTACATCTTTTTCTTATTAATTTACTTAATCACATAAATTAGATATAACATTGTAAGATTACCATTGTGTAAATACAATAAATAGAGTTGTAATATTGAAATGATTTACTAGTTAAAATGAATTAAAAGCAGAGTCGATACCAATAGAACCACCTAGTTGGTTTCTTCCTTTGGTCGTGTCAAATTCTATAACTTTGTTTAGTGGTCATGAACAATTGTTTGTATTAGTCAATTTCCGTCTTAGAAACGAGAGTTGGGATGGGAATTAGGACTACCAATAGGGGTTTAGTGACCTAATCATGCTAAGAGGACGTTAGGACCCATTAAAAAGCCGGTACAAATCCGAGAGGAATATACCGCTACAAGGCTTAGACAATCGTAGTAATTCTAATGTTGGTATCAATAAAGCTTTTAAATTGTTTTACATGAATTTCTCTTTCACTATATCAATTTGATTAGATAGTTTATTTTACCGTTTTAGATAGTTTATTTTATTGTTGTTTAGTTAGTTTACTTTACCGTCATTTTATTATCGTTCTTAGATAGTTTACTTTATTGTCATTTTATTAGTTTAGTTAGGTAGCTTTTCAATACTCGTCATTTAAATATCGTCATTTACATACTTGTCATTTAAATATCGTCATTTACATACTTGTCATTTAAATATCGTCATTTACATACTTGTCATTTTATTCCATGTTAATAATTTAGACAACCACCTCAAATGAATCGGACTTAAATGAAAATCACTCCATAGCAATTCATAGTTAACACGTACTCCCTGAGGATCGACACCTTACTTCCATAATTACATTCCTTATGTTGTTAGCCTAAGTGTGGGTAATTATTTTTGTATCAGGCTCGCGACAAGCACGGTCACCTACGTTATACAAAATACACAATAGATCTAAATTTTAACGCGTCTAAGGTATTGAGTTCATTTTTTATTTAAAAATTATAATTATTAGTAAGATATATCATTATGAATTTTATAGCTAGTACATATATATGTAAAAGTTACTTGTTCAATTTATAATTTCTCTACATTTTTTTTTGTTATCAAAGTAATCTTAAGTAAGAAATGTGATACCCATTAAATTACTTTTTGGTAACCCATACTCCGTAGAATTTTAGGATATAAGGAGTTTTAGAAAGTGGTATTATCAATGAAACAAAAAAAAAAGATGATGAATAATTTGGCCAACACATTTTATTAACAGTAAAACAAATAAAAAAAGACAATGAGTAATTCATTACAAAGGTGAAATACATCAAGAAACACCCACATCAGTTGAACTCAAAGTCAAGACTCTAAACAAAGAAAAATGAAAGTGTGGCCAATCACTATATGCAGCAGGAGCTCACCCAAGGGGTCTTGATGATCAAACCACATACAAGACAAGCTTGACCACTCAGATGGAAGCTCGAGTTACAAGGTCTAAACAACAAGTTATGACAAGTCAAGAACAACCCAAGCCAAGCCACCCCAATGAAGAAGACAGTCCAAGACTCAACAACCCATGCCAAGCCCCAATACAACCCACATTACCCACACAAGACAGACAAAAAAACCTTCAGGCACAGACAGACCAATTCACAAACTCTGTATCTAGGAGGTACACCAGAGCATCCCAACCACCCCCACCATGGCCTACCATCAAGCCAACCCATTAAGCTACAAGTTTGCCCAGGACAAACCCTTTTGAAGTCTAGTAAAAATTCATGAAACAGACACCCCAAGTTAAGAGTCCAGCAAACAACAAAAAAACAGAGAAGGTACATGTCAGATTGTGGCTTCCTTTTGTTTAAGTCAACTTGTCATCGTCCAAGGCAGGTCTTATCTAAGTTATAATAAGAATAGAGAGTCCCAAGGAGCAGCAACACACCCAGGCAAGGCAGCAAGACAACAAGAGCAACAGATTTCCATTTCAGGAAAAATCCAAAACTGCTTTATTTGCTTTTGTTCAGTCTGTTTTCTTTTGTGTCTTGTGTCTGTTCTTATTAGTTGTTGAGCTCGTCCTATTGTGAGGCTCTTAATTAGTGTCAGTAGAAGTAGTTTAGATCCTAAGCTAGCCCTTGGATGATCTATACATCTAATGGCTCACAAGATATCAACCTCTCTATATAAAGGGGTCTTGTATGACTGTTGTAGGCAGACTTTTATGAATGAATGAATTAAACTTTGAGAAATCACTCAATGTTATCAAACTTGTGCTAAGAGCTGTAGTTTGAAACAAGCCTGATACACCTCCAAGGTGTTTGATCAGTGCCTTGTATTGTGAGTCAAGTTATACCTGTGCTTTGCTGTGGTTTAACTTACTTGCTGTTGAGGTTAGTCTAGGGTGTTTGTGCTTTGCTGTAACACTTGAAACTGTCTCTAAAACCAGTCTTGAATCCTTTTTCTCTTGTGCTTTGCTGTAGAGGATTGTATCCAAGTCATATCCTTTGAATCTTTCAGTTAAACAACTCACAATCTCTAAAACAATATCCCTTGTTACTTGATATTGTTTTCAGTTTGAGTCAAACTAATCAAATCACTTAAAACTTGTGAACCTTAGTAGTTTACACTCCAAATTGGTTATCAGAGCTTTGGTTGAGAGTCTTAGTGAGTTCATTTTCCCTAACTACATTTAAAAACACAAAAAATAGCCCAATGAGTGAAGAGAGACTAGCAGGAGTAGAAGCAAGGATGGAGGATCTGGCTGGGATTGTAACCACCCTAACCAGAACCTTGGACCAAGTTATAGGCAACCATTTGCTTGCTGGAGGGAGAGGTAGAGGACGTGGAAGAGGCCAAGGAGGAGGCAGAGGAAGGCCACCTGATGATGAAGAGTATCCAGACTCAGATGACTCAACAAGAAGCAGAGCTTCCATCCACAGGAACACAGACAAACATCTTAAGGTAGATATCCCTGAGTTTTCTGGTAGTCTTAATCCTGATGACTTATTAGAATGGCTTAGAGAAGTAGAAAGGATCTTTGAGTACAAGGGATACAATGATTCCAAGTCTTTTAAAGTAGCCATCCTTAAACTGAAAGGGTATGCTTCCCTTTGGTATGAGACTATGAAAGGGTTAAGGGCTAGGGAGGGTAAGGAACCCATCAAGTCTTGGACTAAACTGAAAAAGAAACTGTTAGACAAATTTGTTGCTAAGGATTACACCCAGGATCTGTTTATCAAGTTGTCTAAGTTGAAACAAGGAGACAAACCTGTTGAATCTTATCTGAGGGAGTTTGAACAACTCACCTTACAATGTGATATAAATGAGAAACCTGAGCAAAGGATTGCTAGGTACTTAGAGGGTCTAGATAAGAACATTGCTAACAAGGTTAGGATGCAACCTCTGTGGTCATTTGATGATGTTGTCAACCTATCTCTGAGAATTGAGAAGATAGGGAAGACTAAGCCTGCTACACCAAAACCTGTTAGGCCTTTTCAAACCAGACCTTATAGTGGGTTTAGAACCATGGATACCCCCAAGACAGCACCCCCACCTACTTAGACAAGGGTAAGGGCATCATGGGTCAAAAGCCAAGCACTTCATTGACTGAGAACAGAATTAGGTGCTTCCAATGTCAAGGCTATGGACATTTCAGGAAGGATTGCCCTTCTAAGAAGACCTTAACCATAATGGAAGTTGAGGCTTGGGAGAAAGAGGGTCTAGTTGAGTATGAAAGGGATGAGCCTGAGGTTGAAGAAGTGGTGAGTGAGGAAGAAGAGTCTAGTCAGGAGGCAATAGTGGCACTCCCTGACACAGGCCACAGCTTAGTCCTATGGAGAGTAATGCATTCACAACAGATACCTTTGGAGGAGGATCAAAGGTCCCTCATTTTCAGGAGCAGATGTACCATACAAGGGAGGGTTTGTAACCTTATTATAGATGGAGGTAGTTGTACCAATGTGGCTTCTGTTACTATGGTTGATAAGCTGAAGTTGAGCACTCAAGATCACCCTCACCCCTATAAGTTGAGATGGCTGAGTAAGGGAGCAGAGGTTAAGGTGGATAAGCAATGCATGGTCCCTTTCTCCATTGGCAGTGTGTACAAGGATGAAGTATTGTGTGATGTGGTTCCAATGGATGCCTGTCACTTGCTATTAGGAAGGCCATGGGAGTTTGATAAAAGCTCCATACACCAAGGAAGAAGCAATACCTATTCTTTCAAGCATGGGAGCAGGAAGGTGACATTAGCCCCCTTGCCACCACACCAGAAGAGCTATGGAAGTCCAAGTATGGCTGAGGATTTTAGTGGAGTTGTATTTCTATCTGAGTCAGCAATGGTCAAGGAGTGTAGTGAGGAGCAACCTATAGTAATGCTGCTATCAAAGGAAGTTCAGGAAGAAGAGTCTAAGGTGATCCCTGCAGATGTTAAGCCCCTCATTGATCAGTTCAAGGAAGTGTTTCCAGAGGAACTTCCTGATGGCTTACCCCCTTTGAGAGGGATTGAACACCAAATAGACCTTGTGCCAGGGTCTGTACTACCTAATAGACCAGCCTACAGATGTGATCCTAAGGCTACACAAGAGCTACAAAAGCAAGTTGGAGAGTTGATGAGTAAAGGGTTTGTAAGGGAGTCATTAAGCCCTTGTGCTGTGCCTGCATTGTTGGTTCCTAAGAAGGATGGGACTTGGAGGATGTGCATAGATAGCAGGGCTATCAACAACATCACAGTCAAGTATAGGTTCCCTATACCTAGGCTTGATGACATGTTGGATGAGCTAAGTGGCTCAAGGTTCTTTTCTAAGATTGACTTGAGGCAAGGTTACCATCAATTGAGGATCAGAGAAGGAGATGAGTGGAAGACAGCCTTCAAAACAAAGCATGGCCTTTATGAGTGGCTTGTCATGCCCTTTGGCCTGTCAAATGCCCCAAGTACCTTCATGAGATTGATGACAGAAGTGCTTAGGCCTTGCCTAGGGAGATTTGTGGTGGTATACTTTGATGATATCCTCATCTACAGCAAGAGCAAGGATGATCATTTGAGGCATCTTGAGGCTGTGTTTGAAATACTTAAGGAGAGCAAGCTCTTTGGGAAGCTTGAGAAGTGCACCTTCATGACTGAGGAAGTCAAGTTTCTAGGATATGTGGTATCTGGTAGAGGCATTTCAGTTGATCAAGACAAGATCATGGCAGTCCAGTCTTGGCCTATCCCTAGGAGTATTACAGAAGTAAGGGGATTCCATGGCTTAGCATCCTTCTACAGAAGATTCATTAAAGGACTTTAGCACCATTGCAGCACCTCTCACTGAGTGCATGAAGAAGGGAGAGTTCACTTGGACTGAGAATGCTTTACAGGCTTTCAAACACATGAAGAAGCTCTTGTGCAGTGCACCTATCCTAAGATTGCCAAACTTTGATTGCCTATTTGAGGTTGAATGTGATGCAAGTGGAGTGGGAATTGGAGCTGTCCTCATCCAAGAGAAGAAACCTGTAGCCTACTTTAGTGAAAAGCTAAGTGGTGCCAAGCTAAACTATTCTACATATGATAAAGAGTTTTATGCTCTTGTCAGAGCTCTGAGGCATTGGAGTCATTACCTGAAGCCCAAACCTTTTGTCTTACACTCTGATCATGAGGCATTGAAGTACATAGGAGGCCAGCATAAGCTCAGTCACAGACATGCTAAGTGGGTGGAGTTCCTTCAGTCATTCACCTTTTCTAGCAAGTACAAAGAGGGCAAACAAAATGTGGTGGCTGATGCATTGTCTAGGAGGTACACTCTGCTATCAACTATGGAGCAAAGGGTTCTTGGCTTTGAGTTTATGAAGGACATGTATCAAGAAGATCCAGACTTTGCAGAAGATTGGTTAGCACAGAAAGAGGGAACAAGAACCATTGACTCACCATACACTTTGCAAAATGGATTCTTGTTTAAAGGAAACAAGTTGTGTGTCCCCAGAGGATCTTATAGGAACCTATTGATCAAGGAGGTACATGGGAGTGGCCTTGGAGGACACTTTGGGGTTCAGAAAACTGTGGACATACTACAAGATCAATTCCACTGGCCTAAGATGATGGGAGAAGTTCAAATAGTGCTCAGAAGGTGTGGAGTTTGTCAAAAGGCCAAGAGTTCTTTCCAAGCAGGACCTTACACTCCCCTACCAGTCCCGTGTAGGCCTTGGGAGGATGTTAGTATGGATTTCATAATGGCATTGCCTAGGACAGCAAGAGGGAAGGATTCTATCATGGTGGTTGTGGATAGGTTCAGTAAGATGGCACATTTCATTGCAGGCAAGAAGACTGAGGATGCTGTGAGTGTAGCAGAGCTATACCTTGATGAGGTGGTGAGGTTACATGGAGTTCCAAGGACCATTGTGTCTGACAGAGACACAAAGTTTATGAGCCATTTCTGGAGGACATTGTGGAAACTGCTTAACACTAGGTTATTGTTTAGTACCTCCCATCACCCTCAAACTGATGGCCAAACTGAGGTGACTAACAAGACCTTGGGAAGAATCTTGAGGTGTCTAGTCAGCAAATCTCTCAAGGATTGGGACTTAAAGTTGGCTCAAGCAGAGTTCTCTTTCAATAGAGCTCCCTCAGCAGCCACAGGCCACTCCCCCTCTGAAGTGGTCTATGGTACTAACCCCTTAATGCCTTTGAGTTTGTCTAATGTGTGCAGGTCAGAGGTCCACTATGATGCCAAGAAGAGGGTGGAACAAATGCTAAACCTCCATGAATCAGTCAGAAAGCAAATTGAGAAAGCCAATGATCTATACAAAAAGAATGCCAAGGTTCCTAAGACCAAGAAAGACTTTGCACCAGGCGACCTAGTATGGATCAACCTAAGGAAAGAGAGGTTCCCTTCCAAGAGAAAGAACAAGCTAGAGCCCAGGGCAGATGGTCCTTTTCAAGTCACAGAGAAGATAGGTCCCAATGCCTACAAAATTGATCTACCAGGAGAGTATGCAGTCCATGGAACATTCAATGTGGGAGATCTCAGTCCCCTCTATGAAGACTCTGAGGGG
>JAIUZE010015528.1:0-10155 GCA_022085475.1 Heliosperma pusillum
TGAATGTTTTTGTCAAGATTGATCTTAAGAAATCGCATGCTCGTATCTTGTTTCTTACTCGGATGTATTCATACCTCTTCTATCTGCTTTGTCCCTTCTTTGACCTCGTTATTTTCAGCGCTCCTCTCTTGTAATCTCGTGCCTTATTTATTCCCGTGTTCTCCTTGAGATTCCTTATCGTTTTCTATCTCGTTGCTCCTTCATCTTTTATTGTAAGGCTCAGAGAATAAGCTTGATGTAATTTGGGATTCTTTAGCTAGAATATGTGTCCTTGGATTGAGCAAATTTCATGTTATATTTCATCATGGGAAATAGAACTTAAGCTCTAGGATGAATCCTAATAGTGATAATGTATCCTCTCTTAGTGGTTTTAGATTTGGAATTTGGTATTGTAGTGCTATTTTGGGAATCGAGTTGAGCGTGATAATAGTTCGTTGCTGTTGGGTATTATAACGGTTGCTTGGGATATCATTTGGAAATTTGATGTCTCTAATTGGTGGATTCTAAAAGAGTCTTTGCTTTAGGAAATTTAATCTGGTACCCAAAGTTTGAGGAGTATTGTCGTAAATGAAAATCGATTCTTATTGAGTTTTAGATGAACCAGATGATTTGAATGGTTGTCTGATTGCCAAGTAATTGGCCATTTGTGGTTTGGAATTAGTAATTCTCTTTTGTTCTTAAGGAATCATAGTTCGAGATTGAGAAATGTTCGTTGCAAACTTTGGATAGTGAGTGCTCAGTAATTATGGATTATAGAGTTAGAATGGTGAACCCATTTATCTTGAGGATTAGTAACCATCATAGTTTGCTAATGTGACTATCTATATTTGAGACTTCGAGCGTAGTAACGATCGAATTAAGGATGTTATGGCATATTAAAGAGTCATTATAATCGATATCGAATTGTGGATCTTCCCTTGTCGTGAGACCTTGGATGAGGCTAGTTGGATCTTAGATAATTATGTTTGATGCTTGATTTGGGATTGTTGTAAATAATGTTTATAAAGTTTAGCGATTTAGAATGATTAAGGTGTAATTGAGGTAAATTACATTCTCTTGAGGACTAGTTTATTAATAGAGTTAGTGATGTCGAATTCTTGTAGATCTTCCTGCCGACTTCATCGTGATCTTCCTATCCCTAAGAGTTCGATTTGTTTCGTTTTTGCGTGTTTTGTATATATTTTGTTACCCTGAATTGTGTGTGAGATGTGCGAGTCGCTCTATGTACGTGTAATGTGTTCTTATTTTTATTTTATCTTTGAGAAAACCTTCGAATTTACATATTGTATTTCTAAATTAACTTTTCAAAGAAGTCCAAAGATATATTTTGTACCTTGTTTTTGGAGAAAATAGATTTCTGTTGCTTTTATATTTGGATTTATGCGTTGGTTGGATGTTTGGACTTGTTATTAGAGACGTCTGGTGACTAGTCCTACACTTACTAACACTTGTTTTGATTTTCGATTTCACTATTTCGACATTGATTTGATTTTTGATAGCTAGAGTTCTCGTTCACGACGGGCACTCTTGTGATTCGTAAATAAAGTTTCGCACTTATGAAAAATTTCCTTAAACCGTTTTCGAGAAGAACATCATTTCATAAATGTTTTCGTATTAATTTTGAAAACCGATTCTTGTCCTTGATACTTTTGTTTCTACTCTCAAGTTTCGAGGACGAAACTTTTTAAAAGGTGGGGTGGTTGTAACCCCCGCAAATGTACCCTATTTTTATAGTAAAAATATTATACGGATACTTTTCAGCGAAATTTAGTTTTAGTTTAGAATTAAATTTCCCGAGTCTAATTTAGAATTTCCGAGTTTGTATTTGGATTTTACGCGAGATTTCAAGTGAATCACGTCTTAAGACGTCTTTGACTTTTCTTGACTTTTTCCACTTACTCCACTCATACTCCCTCATAAACCCTAACTTCCTCACAACTCAATCACCTTCTTCCTCACAAAGAAAACCCCAAAACCTAGATTCCATTTTTGATCGGTCTTAGAATCGTCATAACTCTTTCAATTCTCGCTCAAATTCACGTAAGTTCGTCTTATTCTTTCCCTCTCATCTTCCTCTATCCGTATTGGTAATAAAATTACCGTCTTTCTCGCTTTTTAATTTATCCGTCTTTCTCAAAGGTGAATTATATTCATCTTTTGTCGTCTTTGTTTAGGTGGAGACTTTCTAGACCCCGACAAAGATTACTATCTAGTGGAGGTAGACTTAGAAACCGTTTAAAGACGCAAAAAGGTAACCGTGAAGGGTTACTCGATATCATTTACGTGTTTTATGTGTTTTCCATGTTAGATATCGTATTTAGAATATGATTTGTAAACTTAGGAATTGTGTTGTTGATGATGGTTGTTGTTAGTTGATAATTGATATGAGAATTGATGATTTGTGATGTTAGATGATATTTGTGTTATGCCTTAGTGAAAATTTTGAAATTCGTATGACCCGTGCTTGCCCGACCAGGACGCTGGCAGCGTTCCCTGGTTGCTGGCAGCGTCTTCGGATGCTGTCAGGACGCTGGCAGCGTCGTCTGGCGCTGGCAGCGTTACTCGCTGTCAGTTTCCCAAGTCGACTGCAGTTTTCCTGCACTAACCCCTTTTCGTAAAATGATCATATCTCCTTTGTTACTTTCTTGTTTTGGGCTTGTGACTTCCCGTTGGAACCGTAAGAAGATAGGCTATCACCTCCATTTGGAATTTATGCATTTGCATGTCTAGAACTCTAGTTATGACCGTTTGAAGTGGACCCTTATTTTAGTTGGTTTCCAAACAACGTTGTTTTGGAGAGGGGATCTATGTTTCTTATTTATTGTGCTTCATAAACTTGCTCTAATGCTTATGTATCATGTATTGACTCATTTTTATCATAGTTAAATTTATATAATTCTCTATTCTCATGTTTTGTGACGGTTTTTGGTATGTCCCACTTTGAGTCGGTTTTTACAAATGTTACGGTTTGAGCACTAATTTCCTATGTGCTTTGTACTCTCATTCCCTTGGCTACCTCCACGTTCGTAAGGCTGGAATGTCGGAACGGGGATGGTATCTACTGCTTAATTGCATGTGTTAGTGGGCATACGACGACGTTGTTGGGAGGCGAACGCTTGCGTTGATCGACCCGGCCGTCAAATGTTGTGTACTTGCGAGGTGGTGTTATTTGCATGTAGTGTACCGCTTGTTATGAGGCTTGTGCTCTTTTCCGCCTCTTTCGTGAATTGATCTACCGAATTTGGGGTACTCGGCGTCATGATTGACCGAGTCTTGGATGCGAAATGTCATCGCTTGTCGAATCGGAAAAGGTTTATTCCGAGAGTCTGGCCAGGTTTAGACTAGACCGGATATTTATATCGTCGTGCTACCAGGAGGAATTAGTCTACATATACGAAATGTCATCGTGTATGCGTTCAGGGAAATGCTTAATTCGTGGATGCCTTTTAATCATTCTTGCCATGTACACGGTGCTAGTGCGTTTCATTTACCGTGAGAGATGTCGTCAATGTATTGGTACGTTTGAATGGGTGATTATATGATGGATTACTTATGATCTTCACATGACTTGGCATGGTTTGTTTGTCGAGTCTCAATCTTATCAAACTTATACCGCTAACGGTGAGATGTAAGCCCTAGTGAGTGTATTCGGTTGCCTAAGAGTGTCTTCCCCGTGTCTATCTATAGCATGATGGTTACGGTTTTGTACTCCATGTATCGATATCTTTATGCATTGAATTGCCTATCTATCCTTATCGTATTTCACATGTATATCTATATATGCATGCTTCTACTTTTGTATTTCCTTCTATGTACGTTTAATGTGATATGGCTGGGAGAACCCGGAGTTACTCCCCACTGACTGTGGCGTTTCATGTTTTTCATGGATGAACAGGTTGCTTGATTGGATGGCTTTTTGCTTGTGGTATTTTGGGTTCGGGTGTGAGCTAGCGGGCGTTGTCCCTGGATGAAACACCTCTAGACGTTATTTAGCTTGTTTGCTAATCACTTTTACTTTGATAACATTTGGAGAGACTACGTCTCTTGTTGTAGTATATTTCGTACTTTGGTTTGTAATATTTGACACTCCTCGTATTTTCTATTGCATGTAAAAAGTTTTAAAAAAAACACCGTATTTCCGCTAATTAAATCACATGCTTGTATGTTTTATTTCCGCATTCCCGAGTGTTGTCACAAACATGGTTAAGTTCGTACAATTTGTTTTTGATCCGGGTGGCAACATTGGGTTCGAAATTTGAGGTCAAATTCTCAAAAAGTGGGAGAGAATGATGCAGGAGCAAAGGGTACGGATTCCTAGGCCGAGTAGTATACATGGTTTCCTAGGAAGGGTAGAAGACACGGTGTCCAAAACCGTGTAGGATTAGTTAATTAGTTTATTTTATTTCGTATAAGATTAGGAAATCTTGTTAGTTTCCTAATACTAGTTAAATTGTTTTTTTATTATTATAGTTTATTTTCTAACTAGTTTAGGTAAGTAGGTTATTATCTTATTAGGAATAAGAGTTTGCTTGTACTAGTATAAATAGGAGCTCATTAGCTACCTAATTTGTTACGTTAGAATTGAGCAATAAATTGTTTTGGTTTGCGAACCATGTTTTAATTAGACTTGCGAGTTTAATTAAGTTGATCAACCTTGAGAGGCTGATTCAAGTGTCTCAAGTTCAAATCCTTGCGAGGCTAAGAGCGAGATTCACATTACTATCCTTGTTATCTCCAAATCCACGAGTTTGACCTCTTTTATAAGTTAGTTCCACTGCCAAAATCAACAGTTCAACATACTGTTGCAAACTAAAATCAAGTAGTTTACCCTCACGAAACAACAACCATTCGTACTGTTGCATCTTACCCGGTTATTTTATATTAGTAATGCTTGACATTCTTTCACTAATTGGCTTAGATTAGTGTTTGGTGTTGTGACACCTAGGGGTGAGCAAAACCGGATATCCGATACGGTTTTCAAAACCGTATCGGATATCCGGTTTTTAAAATCTCAATTTTGAGTATCCTTATCCGATACGGATTTTCCGTATATCCGGAAACCGTATATCCGGTTTTTCCGTATATCCGGAAACCGTATATCCGGTATCCGGTTTTTCATTTAATTATGTAAAATTTTATGCCTTATTTTTATTTTTTTTATGATTTTATGATTTTTCTTAATAAGTTAAAAGAGTATCACATATTATAAGAATAAATAACTTAAAAATGTATAAAAGTAATAAGATTGAGTCACGGATATACTCGACGTTTAGTGGTTTTATGATTTTATTTTTATATTTTATATTAAAAATAGGAACCGTATCGGAAACCGTATATCCGGTTTCAAATTTTGCCGATACGTATCCGATACGGTTTTTTATAAACCGTATCGTATATACGGAAATTCGTATCGGATATACGGAAATCCGTATAATTGAAACCGTATATCGTATCGGATACGTATAATAAAACCGTATCGTATATTTTTGCTCAGCCCTAGTACTGACACCCTCGAATTTGCGGAAAGATAAACAAGTAATTTAAATAAATAAAAGATGAGAATTTGTTTTTAATAGGTTCACTTTAGTGAAAAACGGTAAATTTTAAAACCGGAACCTACCATTAAATATATTCATCATAACAAAGGTGTCTTAAAGAAAAAGGTTCATAACAAAAAGGAAATAATATTATACATAAGAAGTATCTAAAACGGGAGACATATCTCCCTAATAAATACGGAAATAAAAGAGTGTATTAAATAATACAATCTTAAGAACCGAATATAGGTCCAAGGTAATACTTCACTCGCTAGCTCGTCAATGTACCCAATCTTTGCATCACAAACCTGCCAACCGCATTAAATGTAAACACGGAAGCCACAGTCAGTGGGGAGTAACTCCGAGTTCTCCCAGCCACGAAATGTCGAGTTTAATAAAACATGAATAACATAAAAGAGATGTATATGGAAAATACAAAGCTTTAACATATACGATATGCTTTTCATGTTAAGAAACAAATAACTAACATATAACCTAACATATGAAGGCTAAGCTACTCATGCAAGCTATCATGTGAATCAGTTAACAACCGGTAATCCAAACTCTATCAACCGTAGCCGGCTTGCATCTCACCTTCTAAGATTCATAGAATCATCAAACATGAAAGACCAATACGTCTAGAAACAGGCATAAGTTCTTAGTACAGTCAATAGTCGACTTCTGTAACTCGAGGCTATACCACAAGGTCGGATAAACATCCTAGTCCTAGACTGCGCAGACCTAGCGACAACAGCTAACCCATTCCCTGTCTCATGACCAAAAGTACATGAGAATCTCTACTAGGAGACCCCCTAAGCAGAGTTTGCTAGTACTTAAGCTGGCTCCATTCCCAAAGTGGAAGCAATTAGGCAGCCATGCCCCGGCTTGGTATCAAAATCCCAGGCCAGTGACACAAAAGCTATCAAGCTGTGAACTATATACTCGTTAAAGATAGTAAGGTCTATCAATGTCATGGTCCAAGGTACTCATCTAGAATTAGAATGGTCAACACGCCATATAATCATAAATCTCTATGGGTACTTAGTCAACACGACATATATCATACAATTAAACAGTCACGGGAAAAACTTCCTATCATGTGACTAATTGCATATAAATCATATTCAAATATCATATCGCCTCATATCTACTAAGGCTCATTCATTCATTCATTAAATAAAACTTTACCTGAAGACAAATCCCCGACCCGAGTCCCGCGACGGGTCATCAGTCAAAACGGGGCTGACTAGATCATAGTTTGACCAAACCCGTTTGGTCAAACCGGCTAGAAACAGAGTCTTAGCCATTTAGGCTTGAACATAAGAACATCATATTCATTTCATGCTATTTTATTCTAATTTCTAACATGTGAATTATTAATTCTTACGAAACCCGCTTGACTTAAGGAATATCAAATTAAACTACAATCTCATGCTATAATTTCTAACATGTGAGAAATAATAATATTATGAAAATCGTTTAATTAAATAATTTACTTATTAAAATTTCCCACTTGCTAAATATTACAAAACATGATATAATAATAACAATAAACTCAAAAACCGTCACAAGCCCAAAGGAGGGCTCACGGGTCATGGGCTGGACCGGGCCTGGACTGGGCCCACGGGCTGGTTTGGGCCGGTTTTGGTCAAACCATTTCTAAAATCGTTTCTTAATATTTCCCGCATGCTTAACATATTTAAAACCCGTCAAAACAACAACAAAACAATCAAGTATCGACACAAGCCCAAAGGGCCAATTAACGGACCAACCCAGACCGGCCTGGACCGGGCCTGAACCGGGCTGAACCGGGCATGTTTTTCGGCCACCCTTCACGGCCACCACCAACAACAACCCCAAATTTATTCCTAACATGTTTTAATTAACAACCATCCATTTTAACAACCAATTCAACCATCATTCATACAAAAATTATGATTATGAACAAATCATCCAACATGTCAAAAACATCAAATATGTTAAAAACTCATAAAACTTAATAATAATAACAACCTAGCATGTTACTACTTAAAACCGTAAATAACAATAACAAAAACAAAAGTATGTGACATTAATTCGTCGAGTAACTCGGTAATCGTTACCTTAGCTAGCACAAAACCAATTAGCACCCAAAATAAGACCTAAAAACCCGTCTACTAATCTTCTTCTAAAATATACGAGTCACCAAACTCGTCTTCATAATCTTCTCCTATAAGAAATGACAAAAATAACATTATTAGTATTAAAACTTGATTTCAACAATTAAAGTGTTGAAAACGATTTTGTCGGAATTGAAAATAAAACGTACATGGAGATGAAGAGCGGAGAGGAGACTCTAGAAATATAATTTAGAACGGATTTGGCCAAGTAACGAAGGTTTTGTGACGATTTTGCTCAAGAACGATCAAGAACACCAAGAACAATTGTGATTATATTAAAGAAGGTATTAAGTAGATATTAAGTTGATTTAATGTAAAATGAAAAGATAATTAGTGAGTAAGAGGGGGAGGGTTGGACCGTGTATTATAGGGGATAAACGGGAGTCGGGTTTTGAACTTGTTGTTACGGGATTGACTCGGGTTTTATAAATATATTATGGTAAATATCTAGATATTATTAGATATTATGTTTGTTGAATCAAATATCTAGATATTATTAGATATTATGTTAGTTTAATGAAAATATCTAATCCTAAGAGAAGAGAGGAAGAGGCGTGTGGTAGAGAAGAGATCGGGTCTGTTTTTAAGGGATTTGTTGCAGAATTTAAGTTGACAGATCGATAAAGTTACAAATATCTTAGATATTTGTATTAGTTTAATCAAAGTAATCAAAAGCCCTAAAATGAGGGAAAAAGGTGATTTGGGCGTGTGGCACATGTGGGAGTCGGGTTTTGGGTTTGTTTCGGGACTTAAGTTGACTCGGGAATAGTTAAATGAAGTTCGGGTTTAAACCGTAAAACCTATTCTTTAATTCCTAATAAATTCAAAATAATTATATTAAATTATTATAAATTCAAATAAATCCTAATAAATTAAAATAAATTAAATTTATTATTTTTCAAATATAATTTCGGTCTTTCAAATTACGGGTTGTTACAATCACCCCTCCTTTTAAAAAGTTTTGTCCTCGAAACTTAGAAGGAGGAATGTGACATATATGTAGGTCTATTTCAAACCTTTTAAAATATATTTGTAATAAAAATACAGGGTCTTATCAATGGGGCGGAAGGTTCTCGTCTGCAGTTAAGAACATCGGCGTCCCAAGTCAAAGACTTAAAAGATACATTTTCGCATCAACCAATGAGAAAACTAGTTATCGAACGTCTCCAATAACGAGTCTCAACACTCCTTGACGGTAAAACTACTTGAAATCATCAAACATTTCCAAAAGCTTTTAGTTCAAAAATTCTATAGTAAAGGTAATAACTCTACTATCTATGCCTAAAATTTCTACCTAAAGCTTCTAATAATCTATCTATAAGAGATGATATTCGATAGAAGGAACGGAATATTCGAAAGAATAAATCGAATAGAAAGAGGGAAGAAGAGAGGAGGTTTACCCAGCAAGAGCTCGGGATATTTATCTAACATTTTAGCTTCGGGTTCCCAAGTTTATGATTCAACGTTTCCACAACGCCAAAGGATACGAACTAAGGGTACCACTTTGTTTCTGAGTTGTTTGTTAGCCCTTTCAAGTATACGAATCGGCCTTTCTTCCAAAGCCAAATTAGGTTCCAAGTCCAACACTTCATCTTGAATAATATGACTCGGATCACTGATATACTTCTTCAATTGCGAAACATGGAACACATCATGAACTTTACTCAAGTTCGAAGGTAATTCCAAACGATAAGCAACGGGACCAACTCTCTTAAGCACACGAAACGGTCCAATATATTTAGGACTCAACTTTCCCTTCACTCCAAACCGTTTCACTCCTTTCATCGGTGACACTTTAAGGAATACTCGGTCATCAACATCAAATTCCAGTGGTCGACGACGGACATCGGCATAGGATTTTTGTCTATCTTGAGCGGCTTTCATTCGCTCACGAATGACTTGAACTTGATCAATCGTTTCAGTCACTATGTCGGGACTCAACACATGATCATCCTGGACTTGATCCCAACAAACCGGACTACGACACTTCCTACCGTATAAAGCCTCGTACGTTGCCATCTTGATAGAAGCATGGTAACTGTTGTTATAAGAAAATTCAACCAGAGGCAAACACTTCTCCCAAGAAGCGTGAAAGTCTAAGGCACAAGCCCGGAGAAGATCTTCCAAAGTTTGGATCGTCCTCTCGGTTTGACCATCAGTAGCGGCATGAAATGCTGTGCTCATAAACATCTTACTACCCATGGCTTCTTGTAAAGCCGTCCAGAATCGGGAACCGAATCTCGGATCACGATCTGAAACTATATCTTTAAGCACTCCATGGTAACGCACTATCTCTTTCACATAGGCACCAGCTAAGACATCTATCCTCCAAGTTTCTTTGATAGGCACGAATCTGGCACACTTGGTTAGACGGTCTACAATAACCCAGATGGCATCATTTCCACTAGAAGTTCTAGGTAAAGCCATCACGAAGTCTATAGAAATAGACTCCCATTTCC
>JAIUZE010015530.1:0-21797 GCA_022085475.1 Heliosperma pusillum
CTAGGTGTACCTTACTTTAATGATTAGTGGTACGAGGGTCCCTTGTAAGAGACCTTTGTTATTGGGATGATTTGCTTTGCTATCACCCTAAGTCTGAAAGGAGAAACTTTGTGGATTAAATCTTAAACCCTTACTCGTGCCATCATTCCTTTTCATTTTCATTCTTGAATGTTTTTGTCAAGATTGATCTTTAAGAAATTACAAGCTCGTACTTTCTTTCTTACTCCGATATCTTCATAACTCTACTTTCTGCTTTGTCCCTTCCTTGCCCTCGTTATTTTCAGCGCTCCTCTCTTGTAATCTCGTGCTTGAATTATTCTCATGTTCTCCTTGAGATTCCTTATCGTTTCCTATCTCGTTGCTCCTTCATCTTTTCTCTAGTGGATTGGATACTCCGTTTCTAAAGCTTAGAGAATAAGTGTAATTAATTTTGGGATTCTTTAGTTAGAATATGTGTCCTTGGATTGAGCAAATTTCATGCTGTATTTCATCATGGGAAATATGACTTAAGCTCTAGGATGAATCCTAATATTGATAATGTATCCTCTCTTAGTAGTTCTAGATTTGGACATTGGTATTGTAGTGTTATTTTGAGAATTGAGTTGATCATGATAATAGTTTGTTGATGTTGAGTAGTATAGCGGTTGCTTGGGATATCATTTGAGAATTTGATGTCTCTAATTGGTGGATTGTAAAAGAGACTTTGCTTTAGAGTAATTGAGTTGGTACCCAAAGTTTGAGGAGTTTTGTCGTAAATGAAAATCGATTCATATTGAGTTTTAGATGAACGATATGATTTGAATGGTTGTCTGATTGCCAAGTGATTGATCATTTGTGGTTTGGAGTTAGTAATTCTCCTTTATTCTTAAGGAATCATAGTTTGAGATTGAGAAATATTCGTAGCAAGCTTTGGATAGTGAGTGCTCAGTTGTTATGGAATATAGAGATAGAATGGTGAACCCATTATCTTGAGGATTAGTAACCTCCGTAGTTTGCTAATGTGGCGATTTATATTTGAGGTTTCAGGCGTAGTAATGATCGAATTAAGGATGTTGGTTTATTAAAGAATTCTTATAACCGATAATGGATTGTGAATTTTCCCTTGTCGTGATACTTTGGATGAGGCTAGTTGGATCCTAGATGATTATGTTTTGTTGCGTGGTTTGTGTTTTGACTTTCGAGGATGAGAAAGTTCTTTGTAAATTTAGGATAATGAGTTTGAAGTAAATTGGATTCAAGGATTTCATGGTAAGTCTCTTTACCTTGTGGATTGTTAGTCGTGGAGTCTACCGTGCCGATGGACCTTAGTAGATTCTAATTGGATTCGAATAATTGGGATTGGTTACTCGAAGTTTCGTGATTATGGAATATTTTTGTAGGAATTCGGATGATTGAAAGTGAGGAGTTGCAAATTAGGTAAATTGCCTTCTCTTGAGGATCTAGTTTATCAATAGAGTTAGAACTATCGAAATCTTGTAGATCTTCCGGCCGATTTTATTGTCATCTTTTTATCCCTAAGAGTTCGATTTGTTTCGTTTGTGCGTGTTTTATGTATATTTTGTTATCGTGATTGTGAACTTTAAGTTCGAGTCGCTCTATGTACGTGTAATGTCTTGTTATTTGATTATATCTTTGATAAAACTTTCAAATTTCCATATTATATTTCTAATTTAACGTTTCAAAGAAATTTAAAAATGGTTTGTGTACCCTCTTTTTGGAGAAAATGGATCTCTTTTGCTTTTATATTTGGATTTTGCGTTTGGTTGGATGTTTGCACTTGTTATTGGAGACGTCTGATAACTAGTCCTGCACTTACTAACGTTGTTTTAAATTTCGATTTCACTATTTCGACAAAGATTTGTTTGGATAATTAGAGTTCTCGTTCGCGACGAGCATTCTTGAGATCCGTAAGTAAAGATTCACACCTATGAAAATTCTTCTTTAAACCGTTTTCTAGATGAACTTCGTTTCATAAATATTTTTCCCTTATAAAAGTTTTCGGATTAATTTTGTAAACTGATTCTTATCTTTGATACTTTTGTTTTCTCCTCTCAAGTTTCGAGGACGAAACTTTTTAAAAGGAGGGGTGATTGTAACACCCGGAAATGTACCCTATTTTTCTAGTAGAACTATTTTACGAAATCTTTTCAGCAAATTTAAGTTTTAATTTATAATTTTATGTTCCGAGTCGAATTTAGAATTTCCGAGTTCGTATTTGGAATTTCTGCGAGATTCCATGAAAAAGCCGTCTTAAGGCGAGTGTGACTTTTTGGTTGACTTTTCCTTACTTATACTCTAATTTCCTTAACCTAATTCTTCATTTAACACAAATCAAGCACACAACCCCCTTTCTTCTCCCTTAAGAAATCTCCTCTTTTCCCTCTTTGATTTCGATCTTTGAATCACCGTAACTCCTTCGTTCTTTGACGGAATTCACGTAAGTTCGTCTTATTCTTCCCCTCTTAGCTTCCTCTATCCGTATTGGTAATAAAATTACCGTCTTTCTCGCTTTTTAAATTATCCGTCTTTCTCAAAATGAATTTTATTCATCTTTTTATTACCTATTTGTAGGTGGAGACTACTAGGAAGGTTTAGTAATCGATTAAAGACGCGTAAAGGTAACGGTGAAGGGTTACTCGGTATCATTTACGTGTTTTGCATGCTTTATATGTTAGAAATCGTATTTTGAATACGATTAGAAGCTTATGAATCGTGTTATGATTTATGATTGTTGTTATTTGATGATTGTTGATGGTGAATATGGATTGTTGTTAATTATTATAAGTGAATTAAGAGAATTGAAAATGATAGAAATGGTGTATGTTGTTCTCGGGTGAAATGGGTTCCTGGCCGAAGGGCCGGCTGCCGGTTCAGTGCCCGGCTGGCATTTCACTGCTTCGACCCGTTTTGGTAGAATGCTCATATCTCATTCGTTACTTGTTTGTTTTGGGCTTGTGACCACTCGTTGGAACCGTAAGAGGATAAGCTATCACCTCGACTTAGAATTTCTGCATTCCCATATCTAGAACTCTAGTTATGACCGTTTGAAGAAGACCCTTGTTTTGATAGTTTCCAAACTTGTGATTTTTGTGATTTTTAGTGTTGTGCTCCGAGCCGGGGTACCGGCCGCCTCCCTCCCCCCCGGCCTGGAATACATCAGTAAGTGAAGTTGGATTTTTGGTGTTGTGCTCTGTGCCGGTCTACCGGCCGCCGGTCAACTGACCGGCCTAGACTACATTTCTCTGTTTTTGTGATTTTTGGATTTTTGCCTGGTGTTCTGAGCCGGCCCACCGGCCGCACGGTCTTGTTGCCCGGCACTGGAACACGGCTCTATGCATTGGGAAATGCAGACAGCCGTGTTCCAGGCCGGGCAACAGACCGGCGGCCGGTGGGCCGGCTCAGAAACACAGGGCAAAAATCCAAAACTCACAAAAACAGAGAAATGTAGTCTAGGCCGGTCAGTAGACCGGCGGCCGGTAGACCGGCACAGAGCACAACACCAAAAATCCACTTCACTTACTGATGTATTCCAGGCCGGGGTGGAGGGAGGCGGCCGGTACCCCGGCTCGGAGCACAACACTAAAAATCACAAAAATCACAAGTTTGGAAACTATCAAAACAAGGGTCTACGTCAAACGGCCATAACTAGAGTTCTAGACATGGGAATGCAGAAATTTTAAGTCGAGGTGATAGCTTATCCTCTTACGGTTCCAACGAGTGGTCACAAGCCCAAAACAAGCAAGTAACGAAGGAGTTCTGATCATTCTACGAAAAAGGGTCGGTGCAGGAAATTCCTAGCCGGGCACTAGACCGGCTGCCGGTCCTTCGGCCAGGAACCCCATTCTACCCGAGAACAACCAACACCATTCCTATCATTTTCAATTCTCCTAATTCACTTCTAATAATTACCAATAATCAATATTCATCATCAACAATCATCAAATAACAACAATCATAACTCATAACATGATTCCTAAGCTTCTAATCATATTCCAAATACGATTTCTAACATATAAAGCATGCAAAACACGTAAATGATACCGAGTAACCCTTCACCGTTACCTTTACGCGTCTTTAATCGATTACTAAGCCCTCCTAGTAGTCTCCACCTACAAGTAGGTAATAAAAGATGAATAAAATTCATCTTGAGAAAGACGGATAATTTAAAAAGCGAGAAAGACGGTAATTTTATTACCAATACGGATAGAGGAAGGTAAAAGGGAAGGAATAAGACGAACTTACGTGAATTCCGTCGAGTAACGAAGAAGATACGTCAATTCTAAGATCGAATTCCAAGAGGGAAAGTTGCTTAAGGAAGAAGAAAGAAAGAAAGATGTGTTTGATTTTTGTTGAAATGAAATATTAGGTTAAAGAGGGAGTTATGTGAGGTATGAGAGAAAAAGTCAAAGACGATTTTCAAAGTCAAGAAAGTCAAACTTGACTTAAGACGGCTTTTTCATGAAATCTCTCAGAAATTCCAAATACGAACTCGGAATTTCAAAATTCGACTCGAAACATAAAAAGCTAATTTAACACTTAAAATTGCTGAAAAGATTTCGTAAAATATTTCTACTAGAAAAAATAGGGTACATTTCCGGGTGTTAACAAAGCTTATTAACATTTATCGTTCGAGTAACTCGAAATCGTTACCCTTAGCTATCAACCACTTAGCACAAAATAATAAGAAGTAATAATTAATAAAACCCTTCTACTAGTCTTCACCCAAAATATAAGAGTCCCCAAATTCGTCTTCAAACTCTTCCCCTATAAGAAATAACAAGAAAAACAATTATTAGAACTTAAACTAAATTTCTCATAATTAAAGTGCTGAAAACGATCTTGACGGAATTGAATTTAAAACGTACTAGAAGATGGAGAGCGAAGAGGAGATCCTAGAAATATAAATTAGGAAGGATTTAATTAAGAAATGAAGGATTTATGAAGGATTTGCTCAAGAACGATGAAGAACAATTGATGAACGATGAAGAACACGAAGAACGATTAAAGAAAGTGATATTTTGATCTTTATTTGATTTGTTGAAAAGTGAAAAGGTGTTTGTGAGTCAAGTGTGGTGTGTTGAGCCGTGTACATATAGGCCAAAGTGGATGTCGAGTTTTGAAATTGTTGTTCCGTAATTGACTCGCGTTTAATAATTATTTTACGGTAAACGATTACATATAATTAACGATAAAGTTAATTACAACAAATATCAAGATATTATGTTATTATAATGAAAAGAAAGAAAATATCAAGGAAAAAAAGAGGAGATGGAGCCGTGTGGCTTGATGAGCAATCGGGTCTGATTTATCGATTTGCGTAATTTTCGTTAACGGATCGATAAAGTTAATAAATATCTAGATATTATGATTTGTTTAATCAAAACAAATAAAATATCTAGTTGTGAGTGGAAAACGATGACATGGGCGTGTGACTCATGCCAAAGTCGAGTTTCGATTTTATTGCGCGCTTTACGATGCGTCGGGAATAGTTAAATGATTTTCGATTAAAAACCGTAAACGTTATTCTTTAAATTCCGAATAAATTCAAAATAATTATATTAAATTATGATAAATCTTAATAAATCTAAATAAAAATAAATCAAAAATATTATTTTTTTAAATAAAATTTCGGTCTTCATACTTATGAGACGAGTCGGGAAAAGTCAACGGAAGTCAAAGTTGACTGAACAGTCGAGAAAAGTCGAAGATGACTTAAAAGTCAAGAAAAGTTTAGGACGACTTAAAAGTCAAGAAAAAGTCAATGACGACTTTAAAAAGTCAAGGAAAAGTCAAAGACGACTTAAAAAGTCAAGAAAAGTCAAAGATGATGAAAAACGGTCTTTTCATGAAATTCCTCAAAAATTCCAAATACGAACGCGGAATTTCAAAATACGACTCCGAACGAAAATTTCTATTTCAAAACTTAAGTTCTACTGAAAAGTGTTAGTAAATATTTTTACTAGAAAAATCGGGTACTTTTCGGGTTGTTACAACCACATCTTTCACAGGTTGGCTCTTGTTGAACCATGGCATTAACCATTTTTTTATTTTCCAAGAACTTTGAAGTTTGTTACTCGACAATTTTGGCAGTTAATGCCTCCAACTGAGCTGCAACTGCATTATCTGAACCTCCTCTCCTCGCATTACCCCTAGGATTACCATACTCAGCAGTGTGAGTAGCCATCTCATCAATTAACTTCCAAGCATTGGCATCAGTAGTGTTATTTTAGAAGCTCCCATTAGCAGCAGAATCTAGCAATGTTCTCTGATCATCATATAACCCATTATAAAACTGGTTGCATAGGAACCAAGTATCAAAACCATGATGTGGAACAAACTTGACAAGTTTTTTGAAGCGAACCCAGGCCTCATTAAAGTTCTCATTGGGACCTTGTTTGAAACTTGTGATTTGACTTCGAATGGCATTGGTTTTCTGTGGCGGAAAATATCTTTTGTAGAATGCAAGAGCCAAAGAATTCCAATTTGTGATTCCAAGTGCAGCCATATCTAACTCACTCAACCAATCTTCTGCCCCGTCCTGTAGTGAAAAGGGAAACAACACCAACTTAATCTGATCTTGCGTTACCCCACCCGTTAAAGGAATAGAGCAACAATAGTTGGTAAATTTCTCTATATGCTTAGCAGGATCCTCAGTAGGGCTCCCTCCAAACATGTTTCGCTCCACCAAAGAGATATAAGATGGACGAATCTCAAAAGTACTATTACCCGTAGTAGGGGGTTGAAATCCCTTGGGAATAGATGCAACGGTTGTAGTGGGTGCAGAAATATGTACGTGTATCCTTTTCTAAGGATGGTTTTTCTGCGACGAATTCGGCGTAAACTGTTTCAAGCGTACTCAAGTCTTCCGCTTCTTGAATTTTCTTCCAAAAGTTTTGTCTAGCTCGGAGAGTCTTCTCTGGTTCGGAATCGTAGGGCACGAGAATGGACCTATAACACCTGGGCATAAACAAAAAGTAAAGAAAAGGATGAGAACGGTCTCAAGGAACTTAGGTTCCCTGACAACGTCAAATAATGTCGTGTCTAGTAGTAACTTTCAGAGTCTTTCGTTCTACTTTTTACGGGTCATTAGCTTTGTTTTATGTTAATTTTAGTTTTTGTAATAGTGTTAGTATTTAGTATTTTAAGTCAAATTTAAGAGTCAAATCCCGAAAGTCAATAAAAGTCAAACCCGAAAACCCGAGACCCAAAAACCCGGAACTTGAAGTGGGCTAACAATGAATCACCAAGGTTTGAAGACAAAGCCCAATGGGTCAATGGAAGTCAAGGCGGGGTCAATATCCATGGGGTCAACGAAAGTCAAGAAGGAAAGCAAAGAAGAAAATCTGGCAGCGTTCGACGCAGCCTGCGTCGTAGGACGCAGCCTGCGTCGTAGGACGCAGCCTGCGTCGTAGGACGCAGCCTGCGTCATCTCTCAGCACGGGTTTTCTTCCTTTTCTCGTCTTGTCTTTTGGAAGCCCATCTTTCAAGGCCCCTAGGTTTGCGGACCAAGGGTATAAAAGAAGATTTCTGAAGAGAGGCAAGGGATGAAGCATTCACCATACAACATCATATTTTCCTTAGCATTTCTCTCTTTTTGTTCTTCAAGTTTGGCTTTTGTAATGGGTTTTTCCTTAGAAATTGGTTGTATTATGAAGACTATGGGTAGCTAATCTCCTTTTGCTTAGTGTAATTTGAACAAGTTCTTCCCTTTTAGCATTGTAAGACTTTTTAATCCTTCCTTCTCTATTTAATTTCATCTTCCTTTGTTTGATTTTCATTATTGAATGAATTGTTGTTAAGACCAACCATCTTAGTAATTGTTTGTTTGATTAAATTGCATTGTCTTGATGAATTTGGTTGATTTGTCTTGATATTTGTTGATGCAACTTGAAAGATTGTAACTTTGGTTTAAAAGTTAGAATCTTTTGAGTGGAATTTGGGTTATTATGTATTTAGAACATGGTTTAATGTTTTAGTTCATGAATCTAGCATGCTTCTTTGGTTTTGTGCTTAAAGCTTGCATCTTTATTTATGCTTATGGTTTAATAAGTATGGGTTTAGTTGTATTGGGTCATTTATGGATTGTTTAATTCATGGTGGCTAATTCTTTGAAGTTTGCAATAGATAAATAGAGAAGGGAGGAAAGGAGGGATCTTTACTTTGTTAATTTTGGGGGAACTTGGGATAATTGCACTAAGTTGTTTTTCCTTATTTGAATCTTCGATTATTTAGTTGTTATTGGTGATTCTAGGATTGATAATCTTTTCTCATGAAAAACTTTCTCCCTAATTGTTATCTACATGTTTACCATTGTGAATATCATAGTTTGTAAGTAATTCTAGTCTTTGTTTCAATTAGTGTTTAATTTGTGGTTAGATTTATTAATTTGTTTAATCGGTTTTTAGCAAGAGTCTAGATTAGATTATTAGCATTCACCGCCGTCTCTTGGGTTCGATCCTTGTCTTACCCTTACTACCCTTTACTTAGGATAGTTTGAGTCTAGATTTGGTTTTATAAATTGTTATTTGGCATAGCTAGTTTCCGGAATTAACGACCCCGAAAATAAGCTCGTCAAATTTGGCGCCGCTGCCGGGGAAGGCAATTTAGCTAATTTATCGAATTGAAACTCTTGTTAGCGTCATAATTTGTTTAGATTGTTTTTCAAATATTTCTTTTTGTATTGTTTGAAGGTTACTTGGGTTTGAAGTTACTAATTGTGTTGTGGAGTTGTTTTTAAAAGTTTATGCCTAGGTCACAAGAAGGATTTGGTGACCAAGACATTGACCCGTCCTCAAGTAGCATGTCCAATTGGTTGTTTTCGAACCCCCTCTATAGGAGACCCTTTGGGAGGGAGCCTAGTGAAGAAGAGTTTGGGAACAATATTTTTCAAGAACCACAAGAACCACAAGAACAAGTGTTTGAGTCACCTCCTAGGAGACCACCACCTTTGAACATCATCTACCCACCCGAAATGGAAGATAATAGAACTATTGGTGAAATCCGGGCAAGAAACTATGAAGATCAACCGTTGTGTATCGCATACCCTCCCATGGGGGATGTCAATTTCGAGCTAAAGGGGTTCTTTGTTCATAATTTGCCAAGATTTCATGGAATGGTGGGGAATGATCCCAATAGGCACTTGGCCGAATTTCACATGATATGCCAAGGGGCCATCCCTCAAGGAGTGACCGAAGACCAATTTAATCTTAGGGCATTTCCATTCTCTCTACAAGATGCCGCTAAGGAGTGGTTATTTTGTCTTCCGGCCCATTCCGTCAATACTTGGGTGGGTTTGAAGAAGAAATTTCTTGAGAAATACTACCCAGATTCAAGGCATAACCATTCAAAGAAGCTCATCACTACCATTGAGCAAGACATGGGGGAAACTCTCTATGACTATTGGGAGCGATTCAAAAGCCTCGTGGCAAGGTGCCCTTATCATGGAATGTCGGGGGATGATCTATTGACGGCCTTCAATGAAGGATTATGCCAAAACGACCAACGGATGATTATAGCCGCCACCGGAGGTGGTATTGATACACTTAATGTGGCCGAGGCCAACGACATTATTGAGAAGTTGGCTATGAACACAAGAAGCTACGGGAGGAAGAATGAAAGGGGAGGAAGCTCTAGAAATGTTTCTTCCATGGAAGATTCTCATGCCTCTCAAAATCACAAACTCATGCAAGAGATGGGTGAACTCAAAAGCTTGGTATCCAACTTGGTTGTCAACAAAAGTAGCTCATTTCCTCAACACCCCGAACCGCTTGAATGTTCTTATTGTGGAGGTGACCATGCTACAAATACTTGTTACATCATGATTGAGCAAGGAGCCACCATGGAGAGTGTCAATGCCATGGGGTATGGGCATTACAATGCTAGAAACCCAAGTGGTGGAGGGATGTATAACCAAGTGGGAAATCGTGATCTTTTGGGGTGGGGAGGAGACAAGTCAAAGAGTTTTGAAAATGGTCAATTCAATCACTTGAGAGCCCAAAATCCAACCCAAAACCGAAACACAAATTTCAACCAAAACACCCAAAGAAATTTCAACAACAACAACCCAAGACCCAACAACTCAAATTTTCCAAATAATTCTCAATCCCAAAGACAACCAAACCAAAACCCAAATCAAGGGAATTCTTCTTCTCAAGGGAACTTGAGTGACATCTTGCAAACACTTCTTGCCAATCAAGAGAAGGATAGGGAGGAAGCAAGGAGGGATAGAGAGGAAGCAAGGAAGGATAGGGAGGCTAACAACCTTAGGGTGAACAACTTGGAAACCCACTATCCCAAATGGCCTCAAATTTGTCAAAGTCCCAAGCCTCAAGCTCCACAAGATTCCCATCTCAAACCATTCCCCCACCAAGGGAAAATGCTAGTGCCATGACATTGAGGGGTGGCAAGGAGTTGGAAGTGAATCCCCTTGGCAAGGGAAAGGAAAAGATGAAGAATATTGAGATGGAAACCATTGAGATTGAAGACCAAGGAGAATTGGTGGTTGGTCAAGAAGAGATATTGAGAAATGAAAAAGGGGCATCCAAAAGCATGGACCCAAAGGGAGACAATTCAAGGAAGAGCAAGGACACTATTGAAGATGATGAAGTGGAGGAGTACATACCGGAAGTCCCATTTCCTAGTGCGTTGATAAGCACAAGGAAATATGCCAAGGAGAATGACTTATATGAGACTTTCCGGAAATGTGAGGTTAACATTCCTCTCCTTAACTTGTTGAATAGTGTCCCTAGGTATGCAAAGTTTTTGAAAGAACTGTGCACACCTAGGAGAAATCCAAAGAAGGGAACCCATAAGGTTAGGGTGAGTGAACATGTGTCGGCCATTTTCAAACAAAATTTACCAAAGAAATGTGGAGACCCGGGCATGTTCACTATTCCTTGCACTATTGGGGGAAAGAGTTTTAAACGTGCCATGCTAGACTTAGGGGCTTCTATAACTGTCATGCCTCTATCTATTTATGAGACCCTAGGTTTAGGACCTTTGTCTAAGACCGGGGTAGTCATTCAACTTGCCGATAGGTCTAGTGTTTACCCCAAGGGCATGGTATAGGATGTACTAGTGGAAGTCGATAATCTTGTCTTTCCGGCGGATTTCTACGTCTTAGATATGGAATCTAGCTCTAGTGCCACCCCTCTCCTTCTTGGTAGGCCGTTTATGAAAACTTCAAATACCAAGATCGATGTTTCAAACGGGTGCTTGACTATGGAATTTGAAAGAAAAAAGGTTAACTTACAATATATATGACTCCATGAGGCACCCGAGTGACCATCAATCTTACTTCTTCTTGGATATTTTTGAGCCATTAGTGAATCAAATGTATAAACTTTGTGATAGAGACCCACTCGAGGTAGCTTTAACTAACCCCATGGAAGAGGAAGGTTTGCGCTTGTTGTTGGCTTTTGATGTGCAGGAATGTCTTGAAGAATTGGAGAAGGAAGAGCCAATAGAAAAATATGAGGAGCTCAACGTCATAGAGATGCTGAAAACAGGGCAAGGCAGTGCTCGACGCAGCCTGCGTCACACGACGCAGCCTGCGTCGGACGACGCAGCCTGCGTCACTGGACGCAGCCTGCGTCCTGCACTGGCAAACCTATCCGAGTTGTTTGCTTTGAGTATTCCACTCCACAAGCCCCTCCCTTCCATTATCCAACCTCCTAAGGTCGAGTTGAAGACCCTCCCAAGCCATTTAAATTACATCTTTCTAGGGGACAAGAACACCCTACCACTTATCATTTCAAGCACACTCACCGAGGACCAAGAAGGCAAATTGGTATCACTACTTGAAAAGCATAAGGAAACATTTGGGTGGAGCAGAGCGGACCTAAAAGGGATAAGCCCGGTGACTTGCATGCACAAGATACGACTTGAAGTGGATGCCAAACCGGTCCGACAACCCCAAAGGAGGCTCAATCCACCCATGGCGGAGGTAGGGCAAGAAGAGGTAATTAAGCTATTGCAAATGGGTATCATTTTCCCTATTTCCGACTCTCGTTGGGTTAGCCCAACTCAAGTCGTACCCAAAAAGGGAGGAGTGACGGTAGTCAAGAATGCACAAGGAGACTTGGTCTCCACCCGACCCAAAACCGGTTGGAGAGTGTGTATTGACTACCGCCGCTTGAATGCGGTAACATTGAAAGACCATTTCCCGCTACCATTTATTGATCAAATGTTAGAAAGATTAGCGGGGACAGCTTTCTATTGTTTCCTTGACGGTTACTCGGGGTATTTTCAAATCCCAATTGCACCCGAGGACCAAGTCAAGACCACATTCACTTGCCCATTTGGTACCTTTGCTTATCGTCGTATGCCCTTTGGTTTGTGTAATGCGCCGGGGACTTTTCAACGGTGCATGTTGAGTATTTTCTCCGACTATGTAGAACGAATCATAGAAGTATTCATGGACCATTTCACCGTCCATGGGGACTCCTATGATGCATGTCTAAAACACCTTGCTCTTGTCTTAGAGCGATGCCAAGAGTCCCATCTCATTTTAAATTCCGAAAAATGTCATTTCATGGTGACTAGTGGCATCGTTTTGGGACATGTAGTGTCGGAAAGGGGGGTTGAGGTGGATAAGGCTAAGGTTGACATCATAAAAACTTTACCTTATCCCTCTAACACCCGAGACATTAGGTCTTTTCTAGGACATGCCGGTTTCTACGTTTCTACCGGAGATTTATTAAGGATTTTTCCAAGATTGCTAACCCTTTATGCAAGCTTTTGCACAAGGAAGCGGAATTTGTTTTTGATGACAAATGTAGGAAAGCATTCAATGACTTGAAGGAGAGATTGGTCACCGCACCAATTATTCAGGCACCACGATGGGATCTTCCATTTGAAATCATGACCGATGCAAGTGACTATGCATTGGGAGTGGTTTTGGGTCAAAAGAGTGACAAGGGACCCCATGTGATCCAATATGCTTCTACCCTCTTGAATGATGCTCAAAAGAACTATTCCACGACGGAGAAGGAATTCCTTGGTGTGATTTATGCTCTAGAAAAATTCCGATCTTTTCTCTTGGGCACAAAGGTGATCATCTACACCGATCATGCCGCCATTAGATACCTTGTGGCAAAGAAGGATGCAAAGCCAAGGTTGTTGAGATGGATTCTTCTTCTAAGTGAGTTTGATGTGGACATAAAAGACAAGAAAGGGGTGAAGAATGTGGTGGCGGATCATTTGAGCCGGCTTAATCATGAAGGAAGACCATCATACCCTCTTGAGGAGGTTGAAGGAGGTCTCCCTCATGAGTCACTTTATGCTATACAATTGGAAGAGCCATGGTATGCTACCATGGTCAACTATTTGGTGACAAAGCGGCTTCCAAGCCATTTCTCTTCTCATCAAAAGAGCAAGGTCAAGTCCGATGCCAAATACTATACTTGGGATGATCCTTACTTCTGGAAATTTTGCCAAGATCAACTTGTTAGAAGATGTGTGCCCGAGAGTGAAATTCCTTCCATCCTACATCATTGTCATGACTATGCTTGTGGAGGGCATTTTGGGCCACAAAGAACCGCTAGAAAAGTGCTTGAATGCGGTTTCTTTTGGCCAAGTCTTTTCAAAGATGCCCACAAATTTGTAAAAACTTGTGACCGATGTCAAAGGGTGGGGAATTTGACAAAGAGGAATGAGATGCCACAACAAACTCTTCTTTATTGTGAGATCTTTGATGTGTGGGGAATTGATTTTATGGGCCCTTTTCCAAATTCCGGTGGTTATCTATACATCCTCTTGGCGGTGGACTATGTATCAAAATGGGTCGAAGCCATTCCTACCCGCACTGATGATGCCAAGGTTGTAGCCATTTTCATTCAAGAGAACATATTCTCTCGGTTTGGCTTTCCAAGGGCTATCATTAGTGATAGGGGGACCCATTTTTGCAACAAAGTGATTGGAGGCCTTCTCAAACGATATGGGGTGAATCATAAAATTTCCACGGCCTATCACCCACAACCAAACGGGCAAGCCGAACTCTCAAACCGTGAAATTAAAGGAATACTTGAAAAGACGGTGAATCCGGATAGAAAGGATTGGAGTAAGAGGCTAGTTGATGCATTGTGGGCATATAGGACCGCTTTCAAAACCCCCATTGGCATGTCCCCATTTCGTCTCATCTATGGCAAGGCTTGCCACCTCCCCGTGGAGGTTGAGCACAAAGCCTATTGGGCTATCAAATCTTTCAATCAAAACCAAGATGAGAGCGGTATGCACCGGAAGCTTCAATTACAAGAACTTGAAGAAATTCGCCAAGATGCTTATGAGAACTCTTCCATCTACAAATAGAAAACAAGAAGATGGCATGATGGGATGATAAACCGTAGAGTTTTCAAGGAAGGTGATAAAGTTCTTGTGTTCCAAAACCGGTTTAAGCTCTTTCCGGGCAAGTTGAGGTCCAGATGGTTTGGACCTTACACCGTCAAGAAAGTGTTTACTCATGGGGCTATTGAAGTGGAGGGGCCCGGGGATGGAAAGCTCCTCAAAGTGAATGGCCACCGTCTCAAGCACTACTTCCAAGGATGTACCCGGGAGGGGGAAGAGGAGGTCTTGCTTGAAGACCCGGTCTATGAAGGTTGAAAAGCTTGAAATAGCTAAGTCGAGCCATCGACTCTAAATAAACGGCAAAACATTGTACATACTCTATCCTTGTGAATATTTCTTTGTTAAATCTTAGCATTTAAGTTGTTTTAAGTTAGTTAGACATTGCATCAAACAAAATTTTTTTTTTTTTTTGAAGTTACTAACGGTTTTGTGAAGTTTTGCGAGTTTTTGGCCGCCTCGGGATGCGTGCCACGGATAAAAAGTTCGGAAATCGATGGAATTTAGATATTGGAGGTTATTATGGGCCATTGAAGTGAAATTGCAAGTTTGAAGGTGTTTGGAACACTTAGCCAAATTTTGGCTAAGTGCAAAAGCAAGAACCATCCGGCAGTGAAGGACGCAGCCTGCGTCGTAGGACGCAGATTGCGTCGTGACGACGCAGCCTGCGTCGTTAGACGCAGCCTGCGTCGAGCGCAGATTTCGTTTTATGCTTTAGCCTTTGCCCGTGTTCTTCACAAAACACAAACCCCATCACCCTTCTTTGTTTTTCACGACAAACACACCCAAACAACCCCCAATCCCTCAAAAATCCATCTTTCTCACTCAAATCTTCCAAAACCTTCATCAAAATCAATCCCAATCTTCATCCTAATCACTATTCTACACTCAATAACCCCAAAATCAGTCTCACTCACCCTAAAACTCAGAAAATCCGTCTTAAACAACCCTAATTTTTTTCCCTCAAATTCGTTTTTCGGGTCTTTTACTGGGTTTTTAAGGCTAATTGTCGGATTCCTACCTACTTCTAATCATCAAGGCACTTGAATCTTGTGGAAAAACAAAGGTATAACTTCATACTCGACTTTTTCATCAATCTTCAAGTTTTTGCTCGAATTAGGCTAGTTTTAGTCTTAGGTTGAGTTTCCCTTTCCCCTTGCTTGATTGTGTAGTTAGGATTGGATAAAGTTTTCTGAGTAAGGCAAAGAATTTCAACAAACACTAGCTTTTTGAGGTGTAGAAATTGTTGCACACCAAGTGTTTGTTGAAGTGCTTGAGCGAAAAACCTTTCGAGTGATTGCTTGTTATTGTTGTAGTGTGTTGTTTGTTACATCTTTGCAGAAATGGCACCAAAAATCTCTCAATTGTTTGGCAAGGGAAAAAATAAGAGGGCCGCGATGAGTGAGCCCGACACCGAGAAAAAGAAAAGAAAAAAAATTGAATCTTTGATTGTGGGGGAACTTGGGATAATTGCACTAAGTTGGGATAATTGCACTAAGTTGTTTTTCCTTATTTGAATCTTTGATTATTTAGTTGTTATTGGTGATTCTAGGATTGATAATCTTTTCTCATGAAAAACTTTCTCCCTATTTGTTATCTACATGTTTACCATTGTGAATATCATAGTTTGTAAGTAATTCTAGACTTTGTTTCAATTAGTGTTTAATTTGTGGTTAGATTTATTAATTTGTTTAATCGGTTTTTAGCAAGAGTCTAGATTAGATTATTAGCATTCACCGCCTTCTCTTGGTTTCGATCCTTGTCTTACCCTTACTACCCTTTACTTAGGATAGTTTGAGTCTAGATTTGGTTTTATAAATTGTTATTTGGCATAGCTAGTTTCCGGAATTAACGACCCCGAAAATAAGCTCGTCATTCCCTGATACGAAAAAGACAAACTAAGTAGAAACAAACAAAAAACTGTTGCCTCCCCGGCAACGGCGCCAAATTTGATAAGGTTAAAGTCGTGTATCCTTAATCAAATTAAACCTAAATCACAACTAACTAATAGTCAGCGGTAAGCAAGGTATCGAATCCACAGGGAGGCGGTAGTATTCTAATCTGTTAAACTAGGTTTGTCTCTATAGTAACAATTCGAGGTTTTGATTTTGAGTTCTAAACTAAAAGCAATCAATAATAATAACTAATAGCAAACAATAACAACTAGTAACAATAACAACTAATAATAAAAGGTTGAAAACAATAAGATTAAAAGTCTAGGGTCTCACGTTCACTAGGATTATTGTTCAGGGGTAAGGATATAGTCAACTATCATGCAATAAAGTTATCTAAGGTCACAAGATCGGTCGATTCAATTATGCCTTTTAGATCTACAATTTAACATGCGATCGCTATCATTAAACGAGTTATATTCAATTATCGTAGCCTATCTTAGTCTTAACCCGGTCGGTGTTAATCCTAATTCGCGAGACTAGTTAATTAATCCTGGCCAGTAATCAAACAACTACAATTAAAATGATAATCAAACGATAACCATGCAATTGCAATTCAATTAATTAATCTACCTCTTCTAACAATCCTAGATCCCCTTTCAACCCTAGAAAGGAATTTAGCTACTCATAACAATATTAATAACAACGGTAATAAATAAAGTAAACATGATTAACGATTATGAAAGGATGAACAAAGAATAATTAAAGAACTAGAAGGTAACTAATTGAAAAATAAAGAAGGATTAAAGAATACCGATTACAAGCTTGAAGTAAAGACAATCGTCTTGATGAATAAAATTCAGAGGCAAAGCAAGCTAAATTAGGTTTTCTAATATTAAAGCTTGTCCAGTTATGAAAGACGAGCTTTCTCTTTATAACAAAAATCTAATTAATTAGGTTAAAGTTTAGGAAAATATGAAAAGCCGCCGAAAAACTAGGTTGCTCGATCGAGCAAGGGACTTCTGCTCGATCGAGCAAGACAACAGTACGACTCGATCGAGCAAACAGCCTTGCTCGATCGAGAATCCTTCATTTTGGCTCTTTTCTTTGGTTTTCTTCATTCCTTCTCTTTCGTTCTCGATTCTCGTGCCTAACTTTCTACGATCCAACTCCGCCATGCTTCTATCTACTCAAAAAGCTTCAAATGCATCCAATCTGCATTAAAACATAACAGAAGCGGCATAATCTATATTCTAGCTAAAATAGCATAGAAATAAGTAAGGAAAGACGGTAAATCGAGTTATATGTGTCCAAGGGAAGCATAAAACATGTATATAAATAATGATCATCATTGAGGACATTTACTCCAACAAGTTATTGATCATAATTCTAAAGGATTGAGGTCGACTAGTGAACTGCATCCATTCTATATGGCTCTTCAGTACCTTATACTGTATCCCTACGGTGAAAATAGCTACCACACTGGAATACCATATCACGTTCCCGAAAGGACAGAGAGGAGGGGGAAGAGGGAGCATGTAACCATGAGAGAGTACTATGCATATCGTGTTCAACAAAGATACAAAGGAGGGGGGTATGTCTTATCCTCTAGAAGGTTGTTCCAGCAATCAAGATAAATTTTGTTGTGACATTCTAAACAATATATGCGACGTCTGTACGCAGGAGGACTCTTTTGGCTTATTAGTCGTAACAGGGTTTACCTACAACCCTCTTTTACAGGAGGTCCGAGGTATATGCAGCAAAATTATCAAGATGCTATGGCAATCTGTCGGTGGTTCGGGAATCCAGATTTATTCATAAAGTTTACGGCCAACCCTAAGTGGCCTGAGATTGAAAATGCTTTAAAGCGAATGGGAAATCAGAGGGCGGAGGATAGGCCGGATATTGTTGCGAGGGTTTTCAGGATGAAGCTACGCCAGTTAATGCACTGCTTGAAGAAAGAGAACTAATTTGGCCAAACTATTGCAGGTTAATCTATACTACTTTTATAGTTTTAGTCAACAGCTGCAGCTTTATCAGAACTGTACTTCGTGCGCAACACAAAGATAACAATAATTTACCACACAAAATCAAATGCAGATATCTATACTATAGAATTTCAGAAGAGGGGATTACCTCATGCGCATATACTATTGTGTCTGCAGAGAGGTGAGAATGAAGTTACAACTGACTATATTGATAGCATAATTCATGCAGAGATACGTGATGAGAAAAAAGAACCACGATGGTATGAGATGGTTTCAAAGTATATGGTTCACGGTGTTGGAGCTAGTGTCCTCCACAGTTAGTGTGATAACAGCTAAGGTTCACAGGGTATACTTTGTATTATAATCAGTTGATTAACGTTTATCGATAATGGTTGGCTTGCTAGATAAGTTTGATGTTATTGTCATACAGATGGCGGTGATCAACTGATCACTAAAAGTCACACCTAAAGGATGTGTTTGAGAGATGTGATTATTTGAGAAAATAATCATATTTATGCCTTATTAAATGACTAAAAGGTTAGTCGATGTATTTGACTAAAAGGTTAGTCAATGTGATGATGATACGATTATTTAATAACGATTAAATAATGTTAGCTGGTAATTGAATATAAAATATATTTAATTAATGTATATAATGTTGGTCTAAACTAAATATAAACTGTTATATTTAAGTTGGCGGATATGTATTACACGATATTATTATAGTGTATTGGTCCGGCATTACTCGGTTTATGTAACGGTCCATTGCTAGTAATAATTAATACATATTATATTATGTACATAATAAATGAGATGCTTAATACCTAATAGAGGTTGAGTGAAATAAGGAAACTAGGGTTTTCTTCTTTTCCTAAAAACCTCACGGCACATATAGGGAAGAAAAAGAAGTTTTACAACTAACCCTAATTGCTACTAGATCTCACGGCACACACAAAAGAAAAAGGAGAAGAAAAATTCTCATTTTTGAACTCTCTTATTCATCTTCATATTCATCATCATTATACACACAAAATTAAAAGTAATTTTTGGGTATTTGTTCTAGCACGACGAAGGCATTTCTTGAACCATCTTGGGTGTTACGATTAGGAGAATACCTACTTTGGTATTTGTTCTTAGGCCTTTTTCTAGGACCGAAGGTTATTTCTTAATCTCTTGTTTATATTATGCAATTTCATTTATGACTAGAAATTCATATAGTTATAATTTCATTATAATCCGAAAAATTTAAAGGGAAGTATACCGATATTTCCCACAAGTGGTATCAGAGCATTTGGCTATGAAATTATTTTATATGTTTTCATAGTTGATGAAATATTAGATTAGAAATTTTTGTTTTGTTTTTTTTGTTTCGGTTGAAAGAAGAAAAAAAAAATTTAGGGTTTGTTTTTTTTTTACGGTACTGTTCATGGCCAGGGAAAAAAAAATTTGGTACTGTTCACGACACTGTTCAGCCGTGAGGAAAGAATTTTTTGCCTTGTTTTTTTCCTTTTTTTTTATTCATATATGTTGTTGTTTTAATATGTTAAGATAATAATATAATGAATTTGTTGATATTTTGATTTAATGAGGATTAAATTGAAATATAATAGGAATTTGTTTTGGATGTTAAAGAACATTCATTGTGCTAAAATTTTCGATATGAATATACAAAACAATTATGATTAGTTGAGTATTTTGATAATCGATCAGTCATGATTTGGATATTCATCTTAAAAGGTTAATTTGAATCATCTAGTTTGTATCAATGTTTAATAATGATTAGATGTTTAATGTTTGTACCGATCTAGTTTTATTAGCATGATCAAATTAAAAAGATTTGTATTTGTTTTTTTTAAAACCAAAAAAAAAAAAAAAAAAATTGTACCTGCTACTGTTCACGGGTACTGTTCATCCGTGAATAGTGAAAAAAATTTAAAATTTTAATTTTTTTTTGGTTTATTGCATTATAAAGATAATGTATGTTGATTATTGTTGTGAAAAAGTTCACAATGATAGATACCCTATTATTTTAAAAAGATTTAAAATAATGTTGAATTTAATTTATGTTATACCCGATAATATGAATTAAATTGGATTATGGTTGATTAAAATTGTCGTTTGCAATTAAGGAATTGTCACATAATTTTGATCATTTTATAGGTGGTTTGGATAAATTAATCATCATAATTAATGGATTATGTCTTGAAGTTTTAATTTATTTTGTTGATACATTTTATTTTGTTGAATGAATGAGTGAATGGATGAATGGATTATTTTGGTATTTTTACAAGAGGTTGTAATTTGTATTGCTTAGTCTGGCTTTAGTAGATTGTGTTATCGTAATGATGGTTACATGGTCTTTGATGTATTTTGAGATCTCGAATCTCCCATTTGTAATCTTTAATTATAATTTTTAAATTAGAATGTAAATAGGTTTATATTTTGTAATTTTAAACTTGTATTTTTGAGAAGACCAAAGATGGAGATCGAAAGGCTCACTCCCGCCACATGGACCAAGATGGAACATGAAGTCAAGCTTCTAGGGTCCATAAGGATGGATTCCAAAGTGTAATTTTTGATCTATTTTGATAGGATAGGCCACACTAGGATTTTGTACTTTGTTTTTCATTTTTCCGTTCTTATTGTTTTTCTTTTGCATGATAGTTAGTGCATCTTATTCCGCCTAAACCAAACCACCTACTACTACTTAATTGCATGAAAATTGACTCATATAGATTGTATGTTAATTATCATGGACATCCAGATGTCACTCAAATTTCTAAAAGCTATCATCTTAAATTATTCATTCTCAAAATGCTAGATCATTCGTTCACTTAAATGAATAAAATTAAAGCTGATGGACCTTCCTCTAAAACCCAAAATTGAGATTAGTCTTTATAGGAAAAACTGCTATGACTCCCTTCTTCGTCGGTAGGCATATAGGACCTTACTCTCCATATGACACCTTCTACGTTGGGTAAGTAGTATGTGTTGACCTATTTTAACTCAACATTATAGTCCGAGTAATATCTCATGATTATGATGGACTAAAGATAGAATTTACAGAAATTTATCGACCAGGTGTAACAACCCGAAAAGTACCCAATTTTTCTAGTAAAATTTCGTAAGGATACTTTTCAGCAAGGTTAAGTTTTTAAAATAGAATTTATTGTTTCGAGTCGTATTTTGAAATTCTGAGTTCGTATTTGGAATTTCTGAGAGATTTCATGAAAATCCCGTTTTTAGTCATCTTTGACTTTTCTTGACTTTTAAGTCGTCTTTTGACTTTTCTTGACTTTTTAAAGTCGTCATTGACTTTTCTTGACTTTTAAGTCGTCATAAACTTTTCTTGACTTTTAAGTCATCTTTGACTTTTCTTGACTTTTAAGTCGACTTTGACTTTCGTTGACTTTCCCGACTCGTCCTTGTAATTTTGAAAACCGAAATTTTATTTAAAAAAATAATATTTTTGATTTATTTTTATTTAGATTTATTAAGATTTATCATAATTTAATATATTTATTTTGAATTTATTCGGCATTTAAAGAATAACTTTTACGGTTTTTAACCCCAAAAC
>JAIUZE010015531.1:0-15843 GCA_022085475.1 Heliosperma pusillum
ACGACAATAACGTCAAACTCTAGTCAGCCAACCGTTATTGATTTACGTTAATCAACTGACTAATCATATATATATAGTCAATAAATATCCCAATTATATTCCATAATAAGATTTATTACGTTAATCAACCGTGTGCTATCATGCCATAAATTGCAAGTCAAAAATGCAACTCAAAAAGAAAGAAAAAGAAAACAAAAAAAATGTAGAAATGAAAATTTTTCAAGCAGTAAGACTCAAATCTCTTTTTCCTTTAACCTTTCTTGGATCATTTACCCTTGAGTTGCATAGTGAGACGGGACGACCCTTGTGTCTCATTTAGTTGAGAGACGTGAATTCCATATGCTATTGTGCTTAATAACGTCACGGGGATTTCATTTCCATCTTCCATTTTATCACTTTTGACCAAGCAAGTAGTAGACGGGGCTCAAAATTTTCATTAGACTTGCACCGCTAAGAGGCGAACATTTTTCCATGCTTTATGAGACTAGTGGCTTCTAAGGATCACACATTTATTTAGACGTTTTTACTCATAGATAATTTCGTCACATGGATGAGGTGTGTGATTATTCTTTTGTTAGATGCATTCTTGTCATGGTCTTACGTGCTTACCATTTGGATGTATCGTAATTTTGAGCAAGCCCCCACTTGCTTTGCAAGAAAACACCGCCCCTCATGGTGTTTCGTTGTGAGTTGAAGGGACGGAGAAGGCCCGTTAATTGCCTCTCATCGGATATTATTAGGATAAGTTGGTTAATTACTCATTTTACATTAAGGGTCTTTAATTACTCGAGGACGAGTAAAGTTTATGTGTGGGGATATTTGATAAGTAGTATTTTAGTCCCGTTTTACCCCTCGTTTATACTTTTATTTAACTCGTTTTTGTGGGCGTTTATCGTAAAATAGCTCATTTTATATGTTAATTAGTAATTATTCGTTTCCCTATATTAATTACGAATATTTATTTTGTTTTTGTAGAACTTGGTAATATTCTTTTGCTAATATACATTTTGTAGGGGATCGGTTTCGGAAATGAAGCAAGACGGTTTTGAGTCGGATCTTATAGTAATCAAATAAAGTTCGTTCAATAAAAAGGGCCCAAAGTCAATCTCCTTCTTCACTTTTATTTGCCCACACCTGCTACCCATCTCCTTTAATTCTCAAAACCATCACGAACATTTAACCATGTATGCCATTGTAAACCATAAAATTTAGAACGAAAATAATATGGAAAACAAGATTTTATTTAATTATCGAAAGATTGAAGGTTACAACTTCCGTCACTCTCTTGATTCCATCCTAAGGGCTAGGGTTTTGATAGTTTCTACGGGGGTCTTATCGACATAATCCCGTAGGGAGATGATGGGGTCTTTATGTGACTTATTCCATCCTAGCTACAATTTGGTAGTAGGAGGATGGGGTCTTTTAACTTGTACCATCTGCTCTTCTCTAACCCTAAACACAAGCTCTATATTTATAGTTGTAGTATCTTAGAGGGCAAGACAATAATTAAATATCTAGAGTATCCTAAGATATTATCACAATATTTTTTGATAATTATCTTTAAATACTAAATTTAATATATAAAATAATAGATACCAAAATATAAAATTTTGGTGTCTACAAATGCCCCCTCGAGACTAGTTGTAGAGACTTAATGTTGGTTGCAACTTTGTCTCGAACCTTTTCTACTGAATTTGATCCTTGAGAATGGAGATGAACAGCGAAAATCGTCCCACCGAGCGTGCCAATTTGTAAACCATAAATTTGTAGCAGCAGATTTTGTATCGCAAAATAAATGTAACACAAAATAAGAGACAAAATAATTTTTATTAATATCAGAAAGTTATGTGTACAATCTCTAATGTATCCTCTGATTCTAATATGCCGTAAAGAGTACGTGTATGCTATCTGTAGAAGAAGTGCGACGTAGTGTTTGAATGACTCCTGTAGAGGTTGTATGCACTCTGTAGGAGGTGTCGATTTGTATTCTTGAGAGGGTCGCAAGGACTTGTTCTCTCTTTAATGTTGTAGCTTGAATGTCTTGGGCAGGCGGCACAGTTTTGGTGTGCTTGTTGACTGCTTGCAGAGGTGTCTTGTAAAGAGAATTTATAGAGCTTTTCTTCTCTCTAGAATTTCTCTCTCTATGATTTCTCTGGTTATGTTTTTCTCCTCCTCAAATGAATGAGAACCACTGTATTTATAGTGGTTTAAATCTCCTTGGTGGACTTTGGTAGTCACAGGCCCATTTGTGGGTTTATTAGTGAACTTGGCCCAATTTAGTTGTCTTCTAGGTTTAGGGATCCGAATAGCTTCTTTTCAAATCCGAATCGATCCATATTTCTTTTATCGGGACAAAATAATTAAATTAAGTTAAAATTTGGTATTAACTTAAAATAATTAATTTATTTCATTTATTCGGCACTTTAATAAATTTTCCGTGCCTACAAATTGCCCCCTTGAGACGTTGTCACGTACACTGTTTGAGTGTCTTGACGTGGCGAGGTCTCGATCCATTTTTGTTTGTCTGACTTGAAAGTCAATGAGCACCCTCACTTGTCACAAAGGTAGCCCTGTAGTTTTTTTGTCATCACCCTGTCATTTTTCGACTTAGCGAGTGACACATTTTTTTTACTTGAAAATTGACGAGCATCCTAATTTGTCACAAGGATAACTCCATTTTACTTGGAAGTCACTGTGCACCCAAACTCGTTGTGAAGGTAGCCTTTACAATTTTTGATGTCACCCCGTCATTTTCTTGACTCAGTGGGTGGCATTTTTGTTGACTTGGAAGTCGATGATGAGCCCCAAACTTGTTGTGAAGACAGCTCCAGTTGGCTTGACTTGAAGTTGATATGTACCCAAACTTGTTGTTAAGGTAATTTTGTAACTTTTAACATCACCTTATCATTTTTGACTTGACGGATGACATTTTTTTTTTTGTCTGACTTGGAAGTCATCGGGTGGTATCCTGACTTGTCGTCACATATTTTGGTATTATTAGTGAGTATATTATTTCATTAATACTATACCCAACGCAAAAGTAACCTTGAGTATATCGTATTCTATTCCTTTTTGGAAATAAGAATATGAACAACCAAATTATGTCATTCACGCTTTCCTTATTCGGTCATGACAACTACCAAAAATCAAGCGCTTACAATTTGAGTTTCTATAGGAGTTCCCTAATTTGAATGTCCTACTACTTTTACTGCAAGACTTCTTTTAGAAGTAGGATTTGGAGGATGCCCATGCATGCATGTATATATACACTTATCATGCGTATGAAAACAACACCTCTTCCGAACGATATTTTCTTTTCTTCTTCAAACTCTTGTATCACTCTGTTCTTCGACGTCCATAACAGCTTTACGTTTCCTTTTTTTCTTTTCCTTTTTCTTCTTTTTTTTTTTAACGTCTGCAAGCAGGGTTTCATCGATATCGACATCGTCGCGCTTTGATTCCTTGTGTTCATCCAGCGGCATATTGATACCAAGCATAACAAATCCAAGTAATTAAGTTCATCTTTTCAAACTTGACTCTTTCTTGTTGGCCTGCTTCTTTGTTTGTTGTCCTTAGTTTTCGCATATGGTATTACGATAGTTTCCTTGTGTGCTACTCTCTCATATGTCTACTAGACTTGTCAAATGTTATATGGCTTCATACGATGCTAAATAATAGTCGGTTGTTCTTGCTTCATAGCATCCCGAGTCAATTATGACTATTTTGTCTTGCTTCATACTGTCCGTACGCCTGTTTTTTCTAATTAATTATAATTTACGTACGTACTTGCTAGCCTGCTTCTTTATTTGATTATTACGATAATTTAGAAATATTGATTTATCAAAAATCCAGTATACCCTCGGCCTTGAGAAACGATAACTATCTTCATGTCTGAGCGTCAATCTCAGCTTACATAACTGATAACTGAATGAACTCCGAGTCAGATGGAAATTTTGATAACCCCTTTTTTTTTAACAGGGAGTTTTCTTATGTTCTAAATTTCGCGACGGTGACCAAAAATCGTCTACCAGGTAAGAATTTCTCTTCCATTCTGCATTCTTGATATACGTCATGACTAATTCGATTTCTTGCCTCTGTTACGAATTTATGATCATATACTTACTTGTTTGTTCTTCTGAAGCTTAACTTGCTCCACATTGAAATCCCGATGGTCTTTTGGGTTTCAGTCTTTACTTTACCCATGAATTATTTCAACTACTACCTCGAAACTCCAGTTATTCCAGGTACTATGATGATTTCTGAAGATGAAGACAACCCTTCCCTTTTTTTTTTTTGAAGTCCGTTCAAACTGAGACTTTTCGCCAGATTCCTCTGTTCTTTTTTCATTTAATGTCAATTTGCAGAGACAAAGTACAGAGACGATTGGAATGGAAAAGATCAACATGAGCAAAACAGTACACCATCTTATCATGACCACACTTGATTGCTTCTCTCTCTTTTTTTTTTTTTTTTTTTTATATACAAAATCCATGTGTGTCTTTGTTGGTAGGATTTGGGACCCATTCCGGGTCGGATCATTTTGCCTCTCTTCAGAGATGTCATGCAATGTACCCGATCCGTCGACCGTATGAAGATTTGAAGGTTACTCCGGTCGGATCATTTCGGTTTCTCCTCGGAGTTATCATGCAATGTACCCGATCCGTCGACTGCAAGAGACTGCGGCCTACTCCAAGCTGGGTCATTTCGGTTTCTCTTTGGAGTCACCACGCAAAGAACATGACTCGTTGACTGCAAGAGACTACGACCTACTCCAAGCTGGGTCATTTCGGTTTCTCTTTGGAGTCACCATGCAATGAACCTGGCTTGTCGACTGCAAGAGACTGCGACCTACTCCGAGCTGGGTCATTTCGGTTTCTCTTTGGAGTCACCACGCAATGAACCTGGCTCGTCGACTGCAAGAGGCTGCGACCTACTCCGAGCTGGGTCATTTCGGTTTCTCTTTGGAGTCACCACGCAATGAACCTGGCTCGTCGACTGCAAGAGGCTGCGACCTACTCCGAGCTGGGTCATTTCGGTTTCTCTTTGGAGTCACCACGCAATGAACCTGGCTCGTCGACTGCAAGAGCCTGCAACCTACTCCGAGCTGGGTCATTTTGGTATCTCTTTGGAGAGATACCATGCAATGAACCTAGGTCGTCGACTACAAGAGGAGTATGTCAACACTTTTCGAAGAAAGTCAAAGTACTTTGAACATCGAAATAGAGAGCATCAATTTTTTTTTTTTTAAGGACTTGATTGTTTTTTTGTTTGGAGTTTATTTAGCCGTGCATAGTTTAAGCTCTTGCGGGCCAGGAGCATATTTTGTTATTGTGTTTTTTTTTTGTGGTGTTGGTGTGGCTGCATTTGAAAGGTGTTTGCTCGAATTGCCTACGTACTCGCAAAGGTGCCAAAGGTGACAACTTGCAAGATCAAACCAACGTAGTTCAGAGAGGGGTTTGGTGTTTGTTTGGTAGTGTGGCTGCACTTGAGCTACATGTTCACCCAAGCTGCCTACGTACCTGTAAAGCACGAAATGTACTTCACAAGATCAAGCCGACGTAGTTCATGAAATATGGAAGGGTTATTTTTTTTTTGTGAGGGTTGTTCTTTTTGTGTTTTTCTTTTTTTGTTTTGTTTTTTTTTTGTTTTTGTTTTTTTTTTTTTGTTTTTGTTTTTGTTTTTTTGTTTTTTTGTTGGGATAATTCCCATGGTACCCCTGTGGTTTGAACTTATTCACGTGGTACCCAGGTTTTTAAGAATGTGCTCATGGTACCCCTGAACTTTCAAATTTGTGCACCATCTACCCTTAAGCCTTAACTCCGTCAAATATGCTAACGGCAATCAGTTTAATGAATTTCAAATTTTCAAATTTTTGGGGGAAAGTTAGTTGGAGTAACTACTATTTGAAGCTGTAACAACTAACTTTTATTTGCACCAAATACCCCTGAGGTTTGAGAATATGCACAACATACCCCTGATATCTGTAACGACTACATCAAAGTATTTGTTGAACTAAGTTATTGCATTATAGCAATGGAGTTTGATGTTGTTAATTTCAGAGCATAAACTTGAGAGCACTACTAGTCCGATTGAGAGCACAAGCATTGATAACTCTACTACAAACACTTCATACTAGAATGAAATCATCTAATTTAAAATCAAATTCAAAAGAGGTGCAATTAGATAACAAAAATTTTCCTAAATGCAAAAAAAAATCAACATAAGGTCATCTGAACCTATTGTAGCAAACCTTTCAAGATTGTATTATAAATGTGATGAATGTGAATGTTTCCAATTTTGGTGCAAACAGGAAAATGAATATATCGATGCTTTTAATGGCGATGAAGCTCAACATGTTGATATTGTTATACAAGAGTTGAAGAAAACGTTGAAGGAACAAAAAAAAGTATCTACGACATAAAAAAGATCGAGAATCTGTAGATTTATCTTAGATGTTTCAATTTAGTTTGAAAACATTCGTAACAATGTATTTGTTTCTAATCTATATTTAAACATTCTCATCCAAGAGTTTTACCCAACAACTTAGAAAAACTGATGTATAACATGTTGCCTTTGACATTACTTAAACTTATTGCCCAAAACCTGAACATAAATGACTGATCTAAGCATGCCAATTTTTTGCCCTAAACTGATGTAATCATTACAGGTATCAGGGGTATGTTGTGCATATTCTCAAACCTCAGGGGTATTTGGTGCAAATAAAAGTTAGTTGTTACAGCTTCAAAAAGTAGTTACTCCAACTAACTTTCCCCCCAAAAATTTGAAAATTTGAAATTCATTAAACTAATTGCCGTTAGCATATTTGACGGAGTTAAGGCTTAAGGGTAGATGGTGCACAAATTTGAAAGTTCAGGGGTACCATGAGCACATTCTTAAAAACCTGGGTACCACGTGAATAAGTTCAAACCACAGGGGTACCATGGGAATTATCCCTTTTTTGTTTTTGTGCAGTTTGAACTCTTGCTTAGGAGATGGATTGCAGTTTACGCTCTTGCTTAGGAGCATGGATTGCAGTTTACGCTCTTGCTTAGGAGCATTCATTGTTGAGGTTCAAGAATAGTAGCGTTTCAAAAACTTCCCATTGATTGGGCCTACATGCACGCCATCTTCATCTACGATTTTGTAGGCGCCGTTTGTGTAGACTTCCTTCACCACATAAGGGCCATCCCACTTAGAGTTGAATTTACCAACAGGCTTGTGAGAGGTGATGATTGGCCTTCGCACTGCAAGTACCAGATCTCCTGCTTGGAAAGAACGAGGGCGCACTTTTTTGTTAAATGCGCGTGTCAACCTTGCTTGATAACATTGGAGCTTTTGTTGGGCCTCTAGTCTTTTTTCATCGAGAGCCTCTAACTCTGCCAATCTCAACTTATCATTTTCATCTTCTGTGAGTCCCTCCTGAATCGCGATGCGTAAGGATGGGATCTGCAACTCTAATGGCAACACAGCTTCCACTCCATACACCAAAGCATACGGGGTTGCTTGAGTAGGTGTTTTGTAAGTGGTACGATATGCCCATAATGTCTCGCCAATTCTTTCATGCCAGTCTCGTTTTGACTTTGCTACTACTTTTCTTAGCAAGTTGCAGAGTGTCTTGTTGAAAGCTTCAGCCAAACCATTTGCAGGAGCGTTGTACATTGATGATTTGTATTGCCTGAACTTGAACTTTTCTGCTAGACTTGTCATCAAATGGTTGAAGAATTGCTTCCCATTATCAGTTATGATTCGTTGAGGTATGCCATACCTAAAAATGATCTGGGTTCGAATGAACTCCACGACATTTTCTTTTTTGACTTCCCGTAGTGTGATGGCTTCTGCCCATTTTGAGAAGTAGTCAGTTCCGGCGAGAATGTACTCGTGCCCATTCGAAGCCTTCGGAATAAGTGGTCCTACAATGTCTAAACCCCAAGCTTCGAAGGGCCATGAAGAAACAGTAGGGTGTAATGGTTCTGGTGGTTGGTGTATGAAGTTTGCGTAGAATTGACAAGGTTCACACTTTTTCGCGAAGTCCATACAATCTTGCACCATGGTTGGCCAGTAATACCCCATTCTTTTTACTCGATCATGAAGTTTAGGCCCAGACTGATGCGCACCACAAATGCCAGAGTGAGCTTCATGCATTGCTTCACCAGCTTCATCTTTACTTAAACACCTCAACCATTGTCCTAAGAAAGAACGTCTGTAGAGCGTGCCTTTGTAGTGAAGAAACTTTGGAGCGCGTCGACGTATCTCAACCTTGTGTCTAGGATCATCAGGTAGCTTTTGGTGGTCCAAGAAGTCAATGATAGGTTGACGCCAGTCATCTTCATCAGCTGTGTAGACGCATATCATGTTTGTTGCATCTACATTTTCTTCTTCTTCAAGCAATGACACTGCCCAACGATTGCAGACTGGAACTTGCATGGACTCTTCTGCCCCCAGTGCCAAAGTGGCTGCAAGGTTAGCAAGCGCGTCAGCCAACTTATTGGCACTCCTCAATACATGACCGATATTAATGGAGTCAAGTTGATGAAGCAATTGTAGCGCCTGTCGATGGTAGGGAATCAGGTCTTCATTTTTTACCTCGTATTCATCAAGGACTTGGTTGATCACCAGTTGTGAGTCCCCGTATATGTCCATATCCCTAACACCTATCTCGATTGCCATTTGAAGCCCAAGTATGAGAGCTTGGTATTCTGCCACATTATTTGAACACAAATGAGTGAGTGTGAATGAGTATGGCATGACATGATTTTGTGGAGATATGAATACAATTCCAGCTCCAGCTCCGTCTCGTCTTGCAGCACCGTCGAAGTACATCTGCCAAGGAGGGAGAACATCCACATAGAATATTTCTTCACTAGGTAAATCGTCTGAAAGTTCCCACTCTGCTGGGACTGGATGATCAGCAAAGAAGTCGGCAATAGCTTGACCCTTTATAGCCTTTTGAGGCACAAACACTAGGTCATATTGCTTAAGTAGTATTGCCCACTTTGCAAGTCTACCTGATAAGACAGGTCTGGAAAGTATGTATTTGATGGGGTCAGCTTTTGAGACCACATGTATAGTATGCGCTTGCATGTAGTGTCTCAACTTCTGGATGGCAAAGACTAATGCAAGACATATTTTCTCAATTGGAGAGTAATTCAACTCAGCTCCAACCAAGGTACGACTCAAGTAATAGAGCGCCCTCTCCTTGCGATCTTCGATTTCTTGGGCACACATTGCCCCCAGCGAGCGTTCCTGTGCGGCAATGTATAAGACAAGTGGCTTTCCTGGAACTGGTGCCCCTAACACAGGTGCGCTGGCCAAGTACTTCTTTATGCTGTCAAAAGCACTTTTGCATTTTTCATCCCATTGAAATAGAGCATCCTTTTTCATGAGATGACTGAATGGTTGGCAACGTTCAGCTAGGTTTGAGATAAACCTGCGAATGTATGCTAAACGTCCCTGCAATCCGCGCAACTCCTTCAATGTCTTTGGTTCTGGCATTTCATTAATAGCTTTAATTTTTGTTTGATCAATTTCAATGCCTCTATGCGTGACCACAAACCCTAAGAACTTCCTTGATGTGACGCCGAACGCACACTTGAGTGGATTCATTTTAAGTTGAAATTTTCTAAGTCTTTCGAAGATGGTCCGTAGGTCTTTGACATGGTCTTCTCTTTTCTTTGATTTGACCACAACGTCGTCGACGTAACATTCTATTGTTTTATGCAACATATCATCGAAAATCTTCTGCATTGCTCGTTGGTATGTGGCGCCAGCATTCTTTAATCCGAACGGCATAACTGTATAGCAGAATATACCCTTTGGGGTTCGAAAGGCTGTTGCTTCTTGATCTTCAGGTGCCATATGTATTTGATTGTAACCGGCAGTACAATCCATGAAGGAAAGTACTTCGTGACATGTGGTTGCGTCAATCATCAACTCTGTAACTGGCAAAGGAAAGTCGTCCTTAGGGCACGCATTATTAAGGTCTCTGAAGTCGACGCATATGCGTAGTTGTCCATTCTTCTTCCTGACTGGGACAATGTTTGCAATCCAGGTAGGATATTTGACTTCACGGATAAAACCTGCCTCTATGAGTTTGTTAACTTCCTTTTCGATTTCAGGTACGAGCTCTGGCCTGAAGCGACGTTGAGATTGTTTCTTGGGACTAATGCCTTTTTTGATTGCGAGGCGATGGACTGCAATTTTTTGACTGAGTCCAGGCATCTCTTTGTAGCTCCAGGCAAATACGTCTTTGTATTCAACCAATAACTTGTAATACTCTTCTTCTTCCTCCTTAGTTAGTAGAGAACTAACATAAACTGGCCGAGGATCTTCAAGAGTTCCCAAGTTGAGTTCTTTTAATTCATCCACAGTCGATTGCCCCCCATCTTCAAGGGTTTCAGGGGCCTCATCAGCCTCCACATCTTCATTGTCATTAGGTATCTCTTCTACCGTTATGTGGTATGACGACGTCACAATTTCCGAGTCTTTCGGCTTATTTGTGTTAGATGAGCTTGAAGACAAAGAAACAGGTTCTTTAACATCTTTTTGTTCGCCAGTGAGAACTATTATGCGCCTTCTTGCTTTTAGTGGTTTATGTTGGATGATATCCACAACTTGCAAACGCTTCATGCGAGAGGGCACTGCGCTTCTGAGATCATCACTTAGTCTTACTTCTTCTTCATTTGATTCCAAAGAAGTCGAGAGAGAAGGGCTTTCACCACCATCTTTCTTGTTGGCCCCTAGGCGATTGAAGACTGTGTTTGAAGGACGTCTTAAACGATCACGTATTGTACCCTTCTTCTTCGTTTGCAGCGAAGAGTTTGATGATTCAGCTCCACTCACACCCTGATTTCCCAGCCTAGCGAAAACAGAAGTGGGTTTGATTGAAGGACTTGGTCTTCCCAACCTTGTGAACGCAGAAGGACGAGCTTTTTCTACAGGCGGACTTATTCGATCGAAGACTGAAGATGGATTCACCTTTTCTTTTCTTTCATCTTCTTCGACCTCTTCTACTGTGATGTGCTGAGAAGAGGCAGTAGTCCCTTTTCTACGAGCGCCAATCTTCACAGGTGCCTCAGGAGATTTATATCCGAGCCCAGCCTTTGTCGCTATGAAGCTTCCCTCTTGTTTGAATAACTCCTGCTGCGCTTTATTAAGACCATACGGCTCTACTTCTATAACCTTGCCGAGAGGAGTTGGTTTTGTAAAGTCGTACCCAGCCTTTGCTAATAGCTTGTAAGCATTAGAATCAAATGCTCCCTTGCTTTGCTCTTCTGAGGACTTTTCAGATGAACATACGAAACCACTTGGAGGAGGTTTCACGATTTTTGTTTGAGATGAACTTGGAAGAGGTGTGATGATTTTGGCCACCCATTCTTGTTTAACCACATTACTTGTCTTTCTATCCTTAAACTCTGCCTTTGGTGTTGGACACTCTGCAAAAGGACTCTCCCCATCTTTGCGGCGAGACTTTGGGATGTAACGCAGTACTGGTGGTGTATTCTTTTGTGGCAACTCTTGTTTTTTAAGTGATGCAGCATGAGGAGTAATTGTTTTGCTAGCCGTGTTAACTTTTGGCTCAACAATGTTTTCCTTTGCAGGATTTAAAGCTGCATCTTCTTTGATACTGTTCTTTTTTAGCTTACCTCCTTTTCCAGTTGAGGAGATGGTGGTTGGCATGAACTCGCTAGGCGCACTATGTTCGTCAAAAAATTTTGCATCTGCGAAGAATGCGTCAACCTTGGAGAAAGGTTTGGAATCTCCGTCTATTTTTCTCTCACCACCACGATAATATTTCAAACATTGGTGGAGAGTTGAGGCAACCACCCCATTTTCATGTTTCCAAGGCCGCCCAAGTAGCAACTTAAATGATGTCTTAGCCTCAATAACATGAAAGAGTGTTTCAGAAGAAAGCTCTCCCATGCTTAGATTTACTCGGATCATACCAATCGCCTTTTCTCCATTCAAGTTGAAGCCATGAATGACTGTTCGACTGCTGGAGAGTTCTTCCGTCGTGATCCCCAATTCCTTCATTGTGGCTTTTGGCATGAGATTGACTCCTGAACCTCCATCTATCAAGATACGATTGACTTTGTATCCTCGAATGTACCCTGACACATAAAGTGGCCTATTGTGAGGCTTGGACCCAAGAAGCAAATCCTCATCTGAGAAGCTCAAGGCCGCGTTGCATGAGACACATCCAGCCGGAAGTTCGACTAGCTCAATCTTATCTTTCATCTTGCCTGCATACAATTCTGGTTTCTCCAACCCTTGAAGTATCAATTGACGCTTCTTTTTGGGTAGATGAAAAATTTCTTTCCACCCCATGTTTGAAGGAAGGGCATCAAGAGCTGCTGCTACTTCATTGTCCTTTTGAAGATGAGATTGTTGTGACGATGACACATCATCTGTATCTCCATCCTTTCTTTTTTCTTCATTATCACCACCTTCATTAGTTGAGATGGTGCACACGCTAACCTTGTTTAAGAAACTATGCGGGAAGAACTCTTCTAGAGTAACTGGACTTAATGGTTCTTGCTCTAGCAGATCGATAGGCATGACATGTGGTTTGATTATTGCTTTAGATTTCTTCTTCCCTTTGGATTTGCGAGGCTTTGTCTTCTTTGATTGCCTTTTTCGGCGATGGATAGGTTGCGCTGCTTGCTTTGTTTGTTTCCTTGGCTTCTTGCGCGTCACCACAGTCCATCCTTCACCATCATCATCTTCATCCTTCTTATCCTCTTTCCTATCTTGAGTACTTAAGTTCGCTTTCAGTGGCGATGGAGGTAGTGACGATAATGACATGTTGACCCATAATTCCACAGGCTCCAAGCTTCCAAACTGCAACATACGCACGTACCACCCTTGATTAATAGTTGGCTCCTCAGGTTGGTCAAAGGTTGCAGTAGTTTGATTTGCAGCTACTGTTTCATCTAAGTCAAGGATGATCTTCCCATCTCTAGAGAGCTGCATGATCTTCTCCTTTAGCGTTATACATTTTTCGATAGGATGACTCACAAGTCTGTGGTAGCGACAATAGTTAGGGTCGCTTGTCTTATTAGCTTGTTCGGGTCGCTTGGACTCTGGTAGTTGCAAAACCTTTTTCTCTAGGAGATCATCCAGCATCCCTGATAAGTCTGAGTCAGGAAATGGATACTTCTTTGCTTGCAACTCCTTTAGGGTAGGCTTGTCCCGTTGGTAGTTGTAAGAGAACGACTCCTTGTTCTTTTCGTACTTGGGTTTTGATGAATTTTTGACAGGCGCGCTGGTCTTAACAACCATTGCCTCTTTTGTTGTTGACTTGGAGCCCTTATCAAATTTCTTGAACTCCTTCTTTTCAGTTGGTGCCTTGGGAAATGTTGATCGAGCTTTTCCACGCCCTTTGACTGTGATTTCCATGTCATGGGCGCGAGTCGCCAACTCTTGAAAGCTTCTTGGTTTGATCCCTTTCAAGATGTAGAGAAGGTCCCAATTCATGCCGTTGATACACATTTCAACAGCTGACGTCTCACTTAAGCGATCTTTGCACTCCAGGCTTAGCGCGCGCCATCTGTTGATGTAGTCGACTACAGGTTCGTCTTCCCACTGAGTTGTGTTTGTCAACTCACTCATACTGACGATGCGCCTGGTACTGTAGAATCTATTAAGGAATTCATCTTCCATGCGACCCCAGCTGTCAACTGACTCAGAGTCCAGATCCGTGTACCAGTCGAACGCGATCCCTTTAAGTGAACGCACAAACTGCTTCACTAGACGATCACCCTCAGTCCCAGCATTGTTACATGTCTCGACGAAGTGGGCAACATGTTGCTTTGGATTCCCCTTCCCGTCGAACTGTTGAAACTTTGGAGGTTGATAGCCAGAAGGCATGCGCAAGTTGTCAATCCTCTTAGTATAAGGCTTGATGTAGCGTCCACTACCAGTTGAGCTATCACCTAGCTGACTTTTGATGGTTTGTGCTATCAAATCTTGTAGCTTCTTTTCAGTGAAGGCACCAATATCGCCTTTAGGCTTCTCAGTGTCATCCTCCTCATCATCCTTGTCGCTGTCACTAGGCTTGTCAGTGTCGCTATGATCGTTGTGACCCTTCCTGTCACGAAGCTCCACAATCTCCTTCTGGAGGTCATCAATCTTCTTATTCTTTTCTTCATTATCCTTCATCATTTTTTTTATGAGCTCATTCATGGTTTTAACCTCCTCCTCGAGATTAGAGCTGCCTTCTACCACCATGACTGAAGCACTTGTAAGAGTTGAAGCCTTTATCTTCTTTGGCGACGCCTTGGGTGTGCGAGGAGACGCCTTGTCGACGACCTTAGCACTTTTAGCCTCTTCATTTGAAGGAGTAGAGGAAGCAAGGAGAGCTATTGCAGCAGCAGCTATAGAGGCGACAGAGAACTTGCGCGGCCTTGTAGGGATGCGTGCAGAGCGTAGGCTGGTAGCAGCAGCGTTGATAGAAGCCTTCTTTGCCATTCCTCTAGTACAGATGCCGACTGATTGGGCAACTGGAGAGGTAGCAGCAGTGGGAGAACCCTGCAGGGTGGCTGCGTAGGTCTTCTTGGAGGCACTGGAGGAGATGTTTTGCTGGGAAGACATCTTCTTGCAGTTGTAGATTTTATTGATACGGCAGTAGAGATGAGAGGTAGAGATGTTTCACGTCGGGTTCACCAAAATTTGTAGCAGCAGATTTTGTATCGCAAAATAAATGTAACACAAAATAAGAGACAAAATAATTTTTATTAATATCAGAAAGTTATGTGTACAATCTCTAATGTATCCTCTGATTCTAATATGCAGTAAAGAGTACGTGTATGCTATCTGTAGAAGAAGTGCGACGTAGTGTTTGAATGACTCCTGTAGAGGTTGTATGCACTCTGTAGGAGGTGTCGATTTGTATTCTTGAGAGGGTCGCAAGGACTTGTTCTCTCTTTAATGTTGTAGCTTGAATGTCTTGGGCAGGCGGCACAGTTTTGGTGTGCTTGTTGACTGCTTGCAGAGGTGTCTTGTAAAGAGAATTTATAGAGCTTTTCTTCTCTCTAGAATTTCTCTCTCTATGATTTCTCTGGTTATGTTTTCTCCTCCTCAAATGAATGAGAACCACTGTATTTATAGTGGTTTAAATCTCCTTGGTGGACTTTGGTAGTCACAGGCCCATTTGTGGGTTTATTAGTGAACTTGGCCCAATTTAGTTGTCTTCTAGGTTTAGGGATCCGAATAGCTTCTTTTCAAATCCGAATCGATCCATATTTCTTTTATCGGGACAAAATAATTAAATTAAGTTAAAATTTGGTATTAACTTAAAATAATTAATTTATTTCATTTATTCGGCACTTTAATAAATTTTCCGTGCCTACAGCCATCAATTTCGTCATTCAAGTTCCACCATGGCTGCCAACATGCCCCTGCTTGTTCCGAGTTATTTAGCTCTGTTTCAGTCCCGGGATCGAGCTCGCCATCAACTAACGCACAAGCAGCAGCAACCACCGTGGCCACCCCCTGCCACCATTTGATCACCACCATAGCTCGCACCACCATCTTCATTCGATCACCAGCTGCAATCAAGTCACCATGGCTCGAGCTCCGTCATCCGCTTCGTTCAAATTCACCATGGAAGCCACCGTAGCATCCGTGGCTCGGACTTACAACCACTAATCGAAACACGGCAGCGGTGTGGACTCTGATCAGCAACAACCTCGAATAGCAGCGGCTATCATCAAAGTGACCACCAACCGGTTGACCGACGGCCTGGCCACCGGCTGGTGCCCTCCTTTTTGCGCGTGAAACTTAAACAATGAAACAATGGGTGCCCAGCCGGTCCACCGGCTGCCGGGTACCCGGCTGGGGATCCCT